>JAHRIG010000425.1:191565-217521 GCA_020311275.1 Eira barbara
GGGATCAAGGTGATGCTGGCCTCATAGAATGAGTTTGGAAGTTTTCCTTCCATTTCTATTTTTTGGAACAGTTTCAGGAGAATAGGAATTAATTCTTCTTTAAATGTTTGGAATAATTCCCCTGGGAAGCCATCTGGTCCTGGACTTTTATTTGTTTGGAGATTTTTGATGACTGTTTCAATCTCCTTACTTGTTATGGGTCTGTTCAGGTTATCTATTTCTTCCTGGTTCAGTTGTGGTAGTTTATATGTCTCTAGAAATGTATCCATTTCTTCCAGATTGTCAAATTTGTTGGGGTAGAGTTGCTCGTAGTATGTTCTTATACTTGTTTGTATTTCTTTGGTGTTGGTTGTGATCTCTCCTCTTTCATTCATGATTTTATTTATT
Organism: Eira barbara; assembly: GCA_020311275.1. Taxonomy (NCBI): domain Eukaryota; kingdom Metazoa; phylum Chordata; class Mammalia; order Carnivora; family Mustelidae; genus Eira; species Eira barbara. The sequence goes on from JAHRIG010000425.1 coordinate 191,953, forward strand.
TGGGTCCTTTCTCTTTTCTTTTTGATAAGTCTGGCCAGGGATTTGTCAATCTTATTAATTCTTTCAAAGAACCAGCTCCTAGTATTGTTGATTTGTTCTATTTTTTTTTTTTTTAGGTTCTATTTCATTGATTTCTGATCTTTATGATTTCTCTTCTCCTGCTGGGTTTAGGCTTTCTTTGTTGTTCTCTCTCCAGATCCTTAGGTGTAGGGTTAGGTTGGGTATTTGAGACCTTTCTTCTTTCTTGAGAAAGGCTTGCACCGCTACGTATTTTCCTCTCAGCACTGCCTTTGTTGTGTCCCATAGATTTTGAACCATTGTGTTTTCATTATCATTTGTTTCCATGAATTTTTTCAATTCTTCTTTATTTCCTGGTTGACCCATTCATTTTTTAGAAGGATGCTGTTTAGTCTCCATGTATTTGCGTTCTTTCCAAATTTCCTCTTGTGATTGAGTTTTCAGAGCATTGTGGTCTGTAAATATGCAGGGAATGATCTCAGTCTTTTGGTACCAATTGAGACCTTATGACCCAGGATATGGTCTATTCTGGAGAATGTTCCATGTGCACTAGAGAAGAATGTATATTCTGTTGCTTTTGGATGGAATGTTCTGAATATATCTGTAATGTCCATCTGGTCCAGTGTGTCATTTAAGGCCTTTATTTCCTTGTTGATCTTTTGCTTAGATGATCTGTCCATTTCAGTGAGGGGAGTGTTAAAGTCCCTGCTATTATTGTATTACTATCAACGTATTTCTTTGATTTTGTTATTTATTGGTTTATATAGTTGGCTGCTCCCATGTTAGGGGCATAGATATTTAAGATTGTTAAGTCTTGTTGGACAGACCCTTTGCGTATGATATAGTATCCTTCCTCATCTCTTATTATAGTCTTTGGCTTAATATCTAATTTATCTAATATAGGATTGCCACCCCAGCTTTCTTCTGATGTCCATAGCATGGTACATTGTTTTCCACCCCCTCACTTTAAATCTGGAGGTGTCTTCGGGTCGAAAATGAGTTTCTTGTAGGCAGCATATTGATGGGTTTTGTTTTTTATCCGTTCTGATACCCTGTGTCTTTTGATTGGGGCATTTAGCCCATTAACATTCAGGGTAACTATTGAGAGATATGAATTTAGTGCCATTGTATTGCCTGTAAGGTGACTGTTACTGTATATTGTCTCTGTTTCTTTCTAATCTACTACTTTTAGGGTCTCTCTTTGCTTAGAGGACCCCTTTCAATATTTCCTGTAGAGCTGCTTTGGTGTTTGCAAATGCTTTCAGCTTTTGTTTGTCCTGGAAGCTCTTTATCTCTCCTTCTATTTTCAATGATAGCCTAGCCGGATATAGTATTCTTGGCTGCATGTTTTTCTCGTTTAGTGCTCTGAATATATCATGCCAGTTCTTTCTGGCCTGCCAGGTCTCTGTGGATAGGTCTGCTGCCAATCTAATGTTTTTACCCTTGTATGTTACAGAATTCTTTTCCCGGGCTGCTTTCAGGATTTTCTCTTTGTCGCTATGACTTGTAAATTTTACTATCGGGTGACGAGGTGTGGACCTATTTTTATTGATTTTGAGGGGCATTCTTAGCATCTCCTGGATTTTGATGTTTGTTACCTTTGCCATAGTAGGGAAATTCTCTCCAATAATTGTCTCCAATATACCTTCTGCTCCCCTCTCCCTTTCTTCTTCTGGAATCCCAATTATTCTAATGTTGTGCCATCTTATGGTGTCGCTTATCTTTCGAATTCTCTCCTCATGGTCCAGTATTTGTCTCTCTTTTGCTCAGCTTCTTTATTCTCTGTCATTTGGTCTTCTATGTCACTAATTCTTTCTTCTGCCTCATTTATCCTAGCAATGAGAGCTTCCATTTTTTTATTGCACCTCATTAATAGCTTTTTTAATTTCAACTTGGTTAGATTTTTGTTCTTTTATTTCTCCAGAAAGGGCTTTTTTTCTCTCCAGAGAGGGTTTCTCTAATATCTTCTATGCCTTTTTCGAGCCTGGCTAGAACCTTGAGAATCGTCATTCTGAACTCTAGATCTGTCATGTTACCAATGTCCGTATTGATTAGGTCTCCAGCCTTCAGTACAGCCTCTTGTTTTTTTTAAGGTGAGTTTTTCCGCCTTGTCATTTTGTCCAGATAAGATTTGCTTTCTCCTGCTGTGGAATTCCACTGTTCTTGGTGAACGAAGTTGGTCTTGGCTGGGTTTCTTGTTGATCTTCTGGGGGAGGGGTGATTCTCAAGTGTCTTTGCTGCAGGCGTAATTGCACTGCCCTTGCCCAGGGCCGGGCTAAGTAATCCGCTCGGGTTTGCTTTTGGGAGCTTTTGTTCCCTGAGTGCTTTCCATAGAGTTCTGGAGGACAGGAATGAAGATGGCGGCCTCCCAATCTCTCAGCCTGGAGGAGCCGAGAGCTTGGGGTTCCGGTCCTCAGTGCGCCCTCAGAGAAATGCGCCCAACCGCCCCGCCTCCCTGGCCTGCGATTGCGCCGGTGGGAAAGCAGTCAATTGCTGGAACCTGGAGAAAAGCGCCCAGTTGCTTCCGTCCCCATGGCCTCCAGCCGGGCTCCGAGTCCACCCAGCCTGCGACCGGCACAAGGTAACCCCAGGCTGAGAGCTCACTCCTCGGCTTTGTCGCTGTAGCTGGCTTCCCTGCTCTAATACCTGGGAGGTCTGCAGCACTCAGACGCCCCCGGTCCTTCTGTGACCCTGCGGGACCTGAGGTGTCGCTGACCCCTCCTGGGTTTCCCCCCGGTTTAGCCTCTGGAGCCATGTCCCTCTGTGGAGCAGACTTTTAAAAGTCCCGATTTTGTGCTCCGTTGCTCTGCCACTTGCCGGGAGCCGGTCCCTCCCCCCACGGTCTATCTTCCTGTCGCTTTGGATTCACTCTCCGCAGGTCCTACCTTTCAGAAAGTGATCGATTTTCTGTTTCTAGAATTTTTGCTCTTCTTCTCTTTGATTTCCTGTTGGATTTGTAGGTGTTCACAATGGTTTGATAAGCTATCTAGCTGATCTCCTGCTACCAGCTGTCATCTCAGCCTGCTACTTCTCTGCCATCTTGACTCCTCCTCCCAACATTTAAAGTTGTGAACTTTAAAGTCCAGGAAGACCCGCAGTGTCTGGAGTGCTGCAGAGGCAGTGGTGGACCCAGCAGAAGTCAGAAATTGTGTTTCTTCACGGCAAAAGCATAAGCAGTTCATCTCTCTCTGTGTATACTCGGCAGGTATTCCATAAGTCTTATTTCTTCCTGGACCACATCTCCTCACTTCTCGAGTGTGTGGTACTAGGAATAATAGCAAATTTCCTTAAAGACTCTGTGTTAGCATTCTGAATGTCAGTTACTGCTATGTGCCAAAGATGCAGATGCAGCTACAAATGTAACAGAGTGAAATGAGCCACTCTGGTAACACCCAGTTGACTTACCTAATTTTGTCATATGCCTGATACGGACTCCACAGCAGCTTGAGATGATTTACCAAGCACTAAAAACAGTGAACATCTGCCTTTCTTTTTCTTTTTTTTTTTTTTTTTGTTTAAAGAAGGATTTTTTAAAAAGATTTTATTTATTTATTTGTTAGAGAGAGAGAGAGAGGGAGAGAGCGCACAGGCAGACAGAGTGGCAGGCAGAGGCAGAGGGAGAAGCAGGCTCCCCTCCGAGCAAGGAGCCAGATGTGGGACTCCATCCCAGGATGCTGGGATCATGACCTGAGCCTAAGGCAGCCGCTTAACCAACTGAGCCACCAAGGCGTCCCAACATCTGCCTTTCTAAGATTTGATGTCATATAGGGGAGATGAACAGCCTTTCATCAACCTCTCAAAGGTTTGCTCTGTTACAGATAACACAATTTCTTATGCATCTATCCTTGTCTGTTATAAATGAAGTCCGGGATCTGTGTTGTACCACCCTAGCCTACAACTGTGCAACAGAGCTCTCTTCTACTGCACTTGTGTTCATTACCTGATGGTAGTGAACCATCACCTGCCATTACCTGATGGCACTTCTGATCTTATGACTGAACCAGAGATGTCGAAGGATCTCTCCTGGATAATGGCCATCCCAGTCATAGTCTCCTTTGCCTAAGCAGCCACATTTCATACCACCGTGACCCCACATGGGGCCTGTCCCTGGGTGACTGGCTGAAGAATCAGCATTAGATACAGGGTTGAATGGTTCACAGTGTAACATATGACATAGCCTATAGAGACTGAAAAGGGTAACCTAAGCCATTTAAATTCTTTGTTTTCAAAATGCAGAAAGGGAAACTCCTAGAAACTCTGCAGTGAACTAATGGTGAAAGAATGTCATATGTAATCTGAAGTTTGGAGGAACCAAAAAAGACAGAGTGGAGGGAAAGGACGTAGCTGCCTGGTTTGAACAGAGAATAAATCAGATCTGCAGAGAAAGGCATAACAGGAGAGAAAGAGAGGAAGGAGAAGAGGTGGAAAGAAGGGGAGGAGAGGGAAAAAGTCTACAGGAGGAGAAAAATTAGAGAAAGATGCCTTGAGCCCCAAGGGCTTTAAACATCCCATTCCATTCTGTTTATTTTTTTCCTTTAAAATACACCACTCTTTTTTTCCCTTAGATAGGTTAAGATGGTTGTTTCTCTTTCAGTTAAATCAGCCTGACTGATAAATTACAGTGGTATTAAAATACAACTTCTATGCCTCAGTAAAGTTCATCTTGTATAATGTGCTAAGTTGCAATTGTTGCCATGGCTTTTGATTGACCTTAGAGATTAAGGTCAAGTGAATCTCCTCTATTACCAGCTCCCCTTCCCTATCCACATATCACATAGCAGAGACATGACATTCCTGTACAGAATCCCGGGGAGTAAATGATTAATGTTCCGGGGTTCAGACTCTTCTCAGAAAGCCCACTCTTTGCTCTCCCTTTAACTTGTTCTCTCTCTCCACTCCCGATGCTCCTCCTCACCCATTCCCTTCCTTTTTTCACCTCTGCTTTACTTTTCTCGGGAGTTTTGGCCTCATCCCCTCCTTGAATGTTTCCATGGTTTCATAGGTCCTCTAAAAATATTGACAGCCAACCTGCGCACCATCCAGCAAACCTCCTCTAACCCTCCCAATCCATTCTCTACTGTTTCTGGTTCTTCTGTTTCACTGCCAACATACTGGTTTCTAGATTTTGTTCCGTTATTCTTGAGTCCTGAGAGATTTCGAAAGCCTGCTTCAATTCCAAAGGCTAGGCTCTGATGGCTGTAATTTTTTCTTTTTTTTTTTTTAAGATTTTATTTATTTGTTTGAAAGACAGAGACTACAAGTAGGCAGAGGCAAGAAGAGAGGGAGGAAGGGAAGCAGGCTTCCTGCTGAGCAGAGAGCCCGATGCAGGCCTTGATCCCAGGACCCTGGGATCATGACCTGAGCCAAAGGCAGAGGCTTTAACCCACTGAGCCACCCAGGCGCCCTGAATGGGGGTAATTTTTGACAGGGGGAGCTAGCCACCAGCCGAACAGGCTCCACCACAGTGAGCTGCACATGCCTGGCCATTTTTTCTGTGTCCACGAGCCAGAGACAAATCCATTCAGGGCTCCAGAGAGTCTCCAGCAATAGAAACATAAAACATATTAACATCTTAACACTTTGAACCTAAACTTATCAGGCCATATCTTTATGTCACTTGGAGAAAATCAAGGTGAAACATGTAAATTTAGGGTACTAGGTCTTCTTTGAGGACCTGATCAAATGGGTGGCTCCCTCTAATATTCTCTGCCAGAAATCTTATAGAAAAGATGATGGCATGAGAGCCAAGGGTTGAATATGACCTTGCCATATTAGAGCTGTGTATTTCTTAAATGTTTGAATGTGTGACTAAATCCTAACTAATGAGGACAAACAACCCACATCCCAGACTCTGCTCTACCACCAACCAGCCATATGGCACTAGGCTTAGAAGTCACTTACAAGCTGTAGACATCAATTGCCTAATCCTTTAAAGTAAATGATAGACCAGATATTTGTCATCCCTCAGAGCTTTAAGATTCTGCAATCTACTTTTCTTTGGTTTTCAATGTAATAAGTGAAAGAACCTTGTAAGAAAAGTTCCTGTCCAATATTAATTAGCTTTAGTGAAAGAGCTATAAGAGTTAGAAATTTTGCATATAAATTGTAGTTTAAATTACCAAAATTTCCAAGAGACTGATTTCATAAATGATACAATGGATATTTTATATATTAATTTGTCAAAACCCATGCATCACTCACATAGAAAGAATCTGTCATATAGACAATTTTAAAAGATTCCTTTTTTTTTTATTTTAAGAGATTCTTAAGTATATTTTTCTTGTTGTTCATCTAAAAGGATCCTAAGAATACTTAGTATTTTCTAAGTTAGTTCATTTAACTTAATTAAAAGGAACAGAGAAAAATGTGAAAGTATTTTTCCAGAAAAGATGACTATAAAATGCAATAAAGGCTCAATAAAAGCAAAGATAATTAACCAGGATATTTCTGTGTAAGCGTTTAATCATTAAAGGTTGATACAAGGTTTTCACTAAGTGTTCTACATAAACAATTAATTTTTAGGAGGTTAACTGAGATTCAGCTACCACTTTTTTTTTTTTTAGTTTCAGGAGCAAATATTGAATATTTGATTAGTGAATATGTTTGATTTATCTAATTGTTATGCTTGTTATATTTTTAATACTGTAACATATCCAACACACTCCCACCTTAGGGCCTTGGCATTTACTATCCTCTGTTCCCAGAATGTTCTTCCTGCTCTTCCTGCACATGGCTCACCACTTCATTTTTTTTAGGATTTGCTCAAAGTTCTCCTTAACAGAACCACTTGCCTTGACTGCTTTAAGTGAAACGGCACCTCCCCTTCTCCAATCTCTCTAACCTCTCTTCTCACCATGTATTTGTTTATGGCCACTCTGTCCCACAGTATGTAGACTTCCACTATGGTCTGAATACTTGTGTCCTTCCAAAATTTATACATTGAAACCTAATGCCTAGTGAGATGGTATTAGGAGCTGGGTTTTTGAGAGGTGATGAGACCACAAGGGTGGACCCCCATGAATGAGTGCCGTCATAAAAGAGAGCCCACTGAACGGCCTTTGCCCCTTCCATCATGCAATACAAAAGAAAGTGGAAGTGGACCCTTGGCAGATGTCAAATCTGCTGGCACCTTAATATCAGACTTCCAGGCGTCCAGAACTGTGAGAAATATATTTCTGTTTTTTACGAGCCACCCAGTACCTGATATTTTGTCATAATAGCCCAGACAGACTGACAGTAGGGACTTAGTTTTGTTTACTACTCTATCTCCAGTTCCTACAATAGTACTTGGTATGTGGAAAAAAATCAACAAATATCTGTGAATTAATGAATTTAAGAATTCAGAGATGAAAACAATGATTTATTTGCTTTTGAAACAGTGAAGTCAGGATCATGCCTATTTATTTACACTATAAAGCTCACAACATTGGAGCCAATTATAGTCTCACTACTGATATTTTAAAATAGGCTGGAGCAATCTAAAAGACACTGACTGACAAATCCCCAAACATCATTTTATGCCTTCCCCATGCTTTCAACAACAGGAACAAAAGAAAAACAAAACAAGTAAACAAACAACAACAACAAAAGAGAAAACACAAACTCACTCTGGAAGAGGTAATATGCATCCTCAAAAGATTATAATATATTCTTTGATAATCTGACCTTTATAGCTGAAAGAAAACATGTATACAAAATGAGCTGTCTTCTTCATTTAAATATGTCTTTCACGATAACTATATTACTTATGACACAATTTATTGTTATGGCAGAAATAATTGGGCTTTGTTGAGTTAGTATCATTTTCTCTAGTTAAGATGGAGAAGATCATGGGAAAGAAAGGAAGAGGAGGCCTGCATTTATAGATGGGGAAAATGTTTTCTCATTCAGTGCACTGCATTACTGCCTTCAGTGCACAGCATGATGCAGGCACTGATGTATTTCTAGGCCCAGGAGAAGCATCAGACAAGGAAGGCTGTGAGAAATGTACCAACTCTGCTCCCAACATTACCCATAGGCCAAGACGGCCTGAACACTAGTCAGCTTTTTTGTGTGTTGATGCTATAGCTGCAGACAGTCTTCTCAGGAGTAAGATCACTTGATTGCAACTTAACTAGACATCAACTAGAAACTCAAAGAAGGGGTCAGAAGACAGACAGTTTCCATCCCTCTATGCCTTAATTCTCCTGCCTGCTAGTACAAATGGAAAGCTCATAGATGTTGTCATGATGTCTATAAAAATAGGTGGTACAAAATGAAACTTCATTTGGAAGGAAAAATAACAAATGAGAGAGATAAGTAAATTTGAAGTCCAGACTATGATATTAATTGCTATAGTTACCTATAAACCTAAGACAAACATTGACCACTGTAGACAGCCTCAAAACTATTACAATCCAGCTGGAAAATAGAAATCCACATTATTCAATTTTAAAAACACTCCCACCCTAGAAGCTCATTCAACATAACTGTCGCCCCTTCCTTCCCCACAGCACTTTGACCTTATATCTTTGTCCCTATGGATTCTTGAAGAGGCCAAATGGTATTAGAGAATGACCATTTTTTTAAACTTTTTTTAGTATTATAATTTGCACACTTACAGAAACTTACAGAACTAATAATAGGAAGAGAGGGCTTTGAGATGTAGCTATTCAATTAGATAATTTATTCTTTGGCTACCTACTATATGTACTGCCCTGAATGAATGTTTCCAGGGACTCGTGGTAAGCGTAAGTCTTTATACAACAAAGACCTTACATTTTAGGAGGAAAAAGATACATAACTGACAATAATACATGCTAGGAAAAGAAAAAGGTATATGTCATAAGGGAAGGAAAGTCAAAGGTTTTGTAGGTTGACAGAAGGTCGCAGGTATTTGTGGGATCCAGTATGGAAACAGGTCATAAGAGATGGATTTTAAGAATGGCTGTTGTAGGCAGAAAGAACCACAGGAGTGAACTCAAGGAATAAAGAAGAATAAGTAAGAATAGAAAGAAGTTCAATTTGTTAGATAACAGGGTATGTACAGTGGATCAGGAGGGAAGAGATTGAAAGTTTATACTGTGAAAGGCCACTGATGCTGAGATGCTACCTCTGAACTCAACAGGCCCAAAACAAACAAACAAACAAACAAACAGCAGTATTAGGAAGAATCTGACCAGGGTGAAGATATTACTGTGTTTGTACATTACAAATGGTAATCTAACAGCAATGTGGGTTGCAACTGTCCCTCAGAACAAAGTATTACTTAAAATATAACCCATGGGAAATTTTACTAGTTGCCAAGAACGTTTAGATATAGTCTTAAGAAAAACACATACTGGCAACTGGCCTCTGAAGGAGAAGATGATACACGCCCTTGAAGCTGAGCAGCTGGGGATGCCCGGCTAGCTCAGGGTGGAGCTCCTCCTGCTTCATGGAAGCCAAGCAGCTGGGAATGCCCAGCTGGCTCAGGGCAGAATGCTGTCTGCTTCATTTTTCCATTATCTACACCCCCAACCCCGAGAGTGCCTGTGGCTAGTTAGATAAGTCCTTTGAATGTGCTCGTTCAACTATAAACTTTATACTGCTTGTCCAGACATATTTTGCCTTCCTTCTTGTTTATCTACAAGGCATATGACTAATGTTTGGCCTTCCTCAGCTCTTCTGCTGATTATTGTTTCTAACTAATAAAAGCAGGACTGAGGAGTCGTTTGGGGCAACAGTCTTTTCTACTGTTGTCCCCTGCTCCCTTTCTCTTGCAGCTGACTTGTTTGTGCCTCATTCTTCTCCCGTGCACCGTCAGGAAGCGGCAGTGGGTGAATGGAGTTAGGGGAGTGAAGAGACAGGATGGGCCATTATGGCAATCACCATGGTCAGGGCAAGCTATGATAAAGTGACAATGATGAAAATGGGCAAAAGCAATAAACAGAAGACAGAAGAGAAAACAGGGTTTACAAAGGACTGGCCACAGGGATACCAGAGAAGGACATGTCAGTGACAGTTATGAGATACTGAGGGAGTATGACACACTCTCCTAAGCACTATACACACACAGACACACACACATACACACACACACCTGTGTGTGTGTGTGTACTCATTGTTCGTTCCCACAAATGAATAAACTATCCTCCATTTTACTACAAAAAAAGAAAAAAAAAATGGGCCTTAGAGATAATTTGCCCTGTAGAGGGCAAGCTGGAATCTGGATTGCAAACTGCTTGCTTATAACTCCTTGGAGGACATGAGTGGCTATACTACTACTACTAATATAACCACGTTTTTCATTCCAAGGTTGTTCACAGACATACAGATTTATAACTGAGAGCAAATTATCAAATGCATTGCATTTCTAATTTACTACCCTTATTTATTTAATTTTACTCACTTCTGTCATACACAGATAATTGGTAGTTCTATAGCACAAATAAGATTTTGATGTAAATCAAGTATCAAAATAAATCAAAAGGAAAGTGAAACAGAGGGGAAATTTAACCAGAAATATGTGATATAACACTTCTTAAAGTCCAGCTAGGAGGACAATCTAGAGAAAACAAACTTAGAGGTTAATTTTATATTCTTTGTTTTCTACATAGATGAAAACAATGAATTACCTATTAAATTATTTGATATATTTCCCAGATTTTCCCCACTAAGATGACAGAATTAGAAAGAAATACTTATTTTCATGTTACCTATTGATAGACCCTCAATAAAATTCAGTGTGATTTTCTGACAGCTATTGTTCCTATAAGGAAATGACAATATCAGCCTTTATTTTGTTACTTCCAAGTGCCTTCCAACAGTATGTCACCAGAGTTATAAACTAAGGAGAGATCATAATATTATGGTACATCATAAAATTTAACTTCAAACACATGAATACATTTTATATGATTGCCCTTTATAGACTGACTTACTCTTGGACATTCGTACAACACAGTATCAGACCCTCAAGAGATATGTAGATAACTGTGCTCCTAATCTCCAGAAAAATTATTGAAATAAAAAGGACTTCATCTCCTTTGTTTCTGGCTTCGATTTATGTTTACTTTGTTTCTTGTGGTTGTGATTTATTAGAAGAAACTATTAAATGCAGACAGAAGATTTGGAGGCTTTAGTGATAACTGGAAACCAAGCACTTATCCTGAAATCACCATCTGTCCCAAAGACGTTAACAGGCACAGGATGTGCCATAATGTGGAAAGGTCAAAGGTCTGGGAGCTGATCAGTGTGGACCCACCTAGCCTCTCTAAGCCTCCATCCCATTCCCCCTCCCAGACATCTGTGATGAACATCTCTGTGGCAGTTCTGGGATGAGCAGTAGAGACTTTGGGACGGGACCTGCCAATGTGGCTAGTACACACTGCAGGCATTCCAAAAATGCTCTTACTTCTCTTAACTTCCTCAAGGAGGCATACACTGAGTTGGATTGAATGAGAGGCAAAGAGACATTACACATGAAGAGAAGTGGAAAGGAGAGAGGTATGAGTGTATGAGAGAGAGACAAAGAGCATTTTTTATATCTGGAAACCTCCAGGAAGTTTACTAGAGATTATTATACATACTGCAATTTAAAATTTTTGGAACACCTAAAACTAATATCACACTGTATGTTAACTGAGTCAAACTTAAATAAAAACTTGAAAAAAACTAAAAATCTCTAAAAGGATAAAATATAATGTAAGAAAAACTCATATATTACAATTTCCAAAAAATAAAATATAAAAAAATAAAATTTTTGGAACATATTGGTGCAGCTGGTTCTCAATCAAATCCACAACCTCAGCTCTGCATTTAGTTTTTCTGGAGGTTATATATTTTGGGGCTACCTCCTGGCATATTCTTCATTTTTGAGAAACATTTGCAGAGGGAGAGCATGCATCTTTTTATTCACATAAGTCTCTCTCCAGCCCTATGTTGCCAATGTTTGTAAGATCCTCAGGACTAAACCCCATGTGGTCCTAAGGTGTTCAGTGCTGCAGGAAGGATAAAGCAGACACTCCATGGTCACTAAATAAATAAAACAGGTCACTCTGGCAAGTAATCTTGTTCCTGAAAAACAGACCGGCAAGCATCTAGCTGATCATTGTTCTCCTACCATGATGAATGTGAGAGTATTACAGATGAAATAGCGGGCAGACAACCAAACAAGGGGGTAGCCACTTGCTAAAATATTCCTTCTCCACACACTCTGGAAAATGCTACTGGACAAGATTTGGGGAAATCCGGTAAGTCCTGATTGGGTTGTCTCGTTAAAATGAGATCCTGCAACATCCAACTCCAGGGAAAATTTTGCTTGGTGTGTCTTTGAACGCAGTGGGTCCACTGGAGTACTTCTGTCATGACCAGCCCCTTTGATTCATCCAACTCATCACATGCCTTTTTTATTACAATTTTGTTTCCCATGTAAGGAAATAATGTACTGCTTGACGTGAAATTTTTGCTTCTGTTCACTGTAACAGTGAATTCTTATAGGGATTCAAAAGAAAAGCTTTTATTTGCGATTTAATTTTCCATACTACTCAACAAAATGGCTTTTACTAAACTGCTCCATCATGTCCTATATAGTTCCTATGTAATGCTTCATTTAAAACAGTAAACTAACATTCTAGTAACTAGAAATATTAATTATATATGTACACATGAACACACACAAATAATTACACAGCATATATATGCTTACATATGTATATACACATGTCATGTATATACATATATTTACACATATATCTCTGTGTGTGTGTGTGTGTGTGTGTGTGTGTGTGTGTTTACACACACATATACATAAACATGCTTACAAAGAGATATCAATGCAATCTTAGCCTTTGGGTAAGAATGTCTTTCAAAACATGAGTTTATCTATCTGTGTTTTTGGGGTCCTAATGGCCACTCCCATTACTATGGTTGCTTAATGTGCCCCACTGTCAATTAAAGGTTCCACCACAATACCCAGTGGTTCCTAGAATTTGCTGATACTGACCTCAGCTGCCTCCACAACCCTGCTTTGTCAATAGTATGTAGAATTCGTATCTTATTCATTATTTTACAATACAGGCCCAATGATATCGATTTTGATCCACACAGTCTGACCTGAAGTCCATTAGCATAGATTCTCAAATTCTACCAAGAAAAGAACTATCTTGCATAGTTTTAAATGCAACAGTTGATGCTTTAATAAGATCTAGCCTGTATTCCCCTAGAACTCTGCATTATCTTCACCTTTAAATGCACTTACGTATTTGGGCAAGGTATGTTCACCTTAACTTCCTCACCTGTAAAATTGGTTTGGAAAATCAAAAGGATAATGCTAAAAATGATAGTTTAGTACATATTATGTGGAAACACATTTAGATTCCTTTCTGCCTGTGAGTGGATACTTTTCATTTATCAATTTCATATCTCCCTAATAAATTCTCAAAATGACAGAAGAAACAATACATTCACACTGTCTTTCCAAGTCTTCACATGAATCTAATATGTCTTTGTTTAGCAAGTTAGCTTTGTCAAGCCAAAACCTGTGTCATTCTCACTCTTCAAATACAATGTGCTGACATATGGGGCAGCTGACTGCATTTTGGAGAGGTTAAATAAAATTATGAAAACTAAAGCTTTGATCTTCTGGCCTGCAGTGTGTCTGATGAATACAATTGATAGCACTGTGTTTTGATATGTGTGGTCTTTTTTTCCAAACAAATAAAAGGTATTTAGACATGTCTTTATTAAGCATAGTGAAGCCTTCAGAAAAGCTACTAGATGAGAATGTGTTTTGTTAAATAAATTTCTGAATGTCTCCTTTTGTTTAGAGAATTCTTCAGTAACCTTTAAAAAGTGGACAATTCCAAATGTATTAAAATTATTATTAATTTAAATTACTTACTGAGACCATAGAAAACACAGAAAATTCCTCAAATTATTTTATGTTAAGCATAAATATAATACAAAACCAGATAATTATAATATGAATATAAATATATAATAAATCTCATTTATAGAATTAGAGAATAATGAAGCAGAATTCTTTTTAAATTATCAAATAGAATGCATCAATATACCAAAAGACGCTTCTGGATACTTCTAAAGAAAATGGAAGCCTTGCAACATTGCTGATGGGAATGCAAAATGGTGCAGCCATTATAGAAAATAATATGGAGGTTGTTCCAGAAATTAACACTAGAACTGCCATATGATCCAACAGTTCCACATCTGGATATACAGCCAAAAGAACTAAAAACATGTCTTCTCATGTAAAAGTTTATCATAAGGTCTTAGGAGGTACACCCATGTCAATTTGACAATAAGCTCTGACGTAATATAAAGTCTTCTCTGGCGTTAGTCTTTCTGAAAATGTAAAAAAAAAAAAAGAATGTTCTTGCAATTTTAGTGGCCTATGGAGTAAATGTAACCTTAAAAAACCGAAATTGCATGTTTACACATTGGTGCTATTCTGAACTATCCAAAGAACTATACAGATTGTTTTTAATTCAGTAATTACAATTTTATATGTTTATGGGCCCCTGACAAGCCATTATGAACTACAAGTAAATCACATACACGTTGAAAACCTGGGATTGTGCTGCCCACTGTCCAACAATTATCACATAGGCAAAAAAATAAATAAATCTCTAAATCACAGACATATTAGTTATGAAGTCCAACTGGTAGGGGGATTATTATCTTATGGACCATGGTGAGTTCAGGTTCTCCATTAACCCTTGATATTGTACGCAGAAATGTGATATGCATTTTTCTTGCCAGAGGTTCTATGGCTTTCCTAGATTGTGAAAGGAATCCATCATACACCCCCATCAAAAATTAAATAATAAGGGCTCCTGGGTGGCTCCATGAGTTTAGTATCTACCTTTGTCACAGGTCCATGATCCTAGGGTCCCAGGATGGAGTCCCACATCAGCCTCCCTGCTCAGCGTGGAGTTTGCTTCTCTCTCTCCCTCTGTTCCTGCTTGTATGCTCTCTCTCTAACTCAAATAAAATATTTTTAAAAATTACATAAATAAAACTTAAGAGTATTATACTTTAACAAAGAGAAATAAAAATATTGGAATGTAGATAAAGAATTAAATCTAGATCAAATTATTGTGGAGAGAAAGGAAAAATTAGGAACCTCAATCTCTCTCTCTTGCTCTTTTTTTTTCCGTTAGGTGCCAGAAATTACAAAACTATTTTTTATCATCAATGTGACGAAACTTACCCAGAGAGAGAGAGTGTGTACTGGAAGCACCCATCATTCTCACATAAGTGTGTTCTAACACCAGAGGGCTTGTTACCTGGAGCTCCTGGCCCAGCTCAGGGGGTTCTGTGGGAATGCGTGGGAACCTTGAATCTGAAAACCTAACAAGCACAGGGGGTAACACAGATCTAGGGAGCCAAGAGAAAAACCAGATGAGAAACATTGCATTTCTTTCAATCCATTTACAATTTCTCCTTTAACGGTCTGTGCTGTGTTGTCATTTGTAAACTAGGCACGCTGAGGCAAGATTCTGTTTATTGTACTTTTTTCTAAAGAGCAACAAAAGTTCTCATGGATACTATAGAGTTATAGAGCAAATCTTAAAAAAAAGAAAGAAAGAAAGAAAGAAAGAAAGAAAGAAAGAAAGAAAGAAAGAAATATGTAACAATACTACCTTCAATAATTTTCAGGATATCAAATGATAACCTCAAAGGCCATCTTGTTAGCTATCCAACCACTAAAACAGGAATAAATAAAAACAAGAACACATCTAAATCACAAATTTAGATTATAGTGCTATGAGACAGAAGATGAAAACATTAATAAATAATTCATTTTATATTCAAGACAAGGCCCCAGTTTAACAATAACATTTTTTTGCATCCCTATAATGCTGGGATTATAGGATCACAATGCTTTCAGAAAAATGAGGAGACTTCTAGGTAATAATTCTCAAACACTGATTAATCTTATCTCTCTAGGGGAAAAGGAAGTTATTTGCAGTCTAATATAAATAAACCATATAAATTTGACAGTTCACTATGTTAAGGGAAAGAGTAAGAAACAAAGAAATTCCCACTGTTGGTGGGAATGCAAGTTGGTGTAGCTGCTTTGGAAAACAGTGTGGAGATTCCTAAAAAAATTAAATAGAGCTACCTTCTGACCCTGCAATTGCACTCCTGGGTATTTACCCCAAAGATACAGATGTAGTGAAAAGAAGGGTCATCTGTACCCCAATGTTCATAGCAACAATGGCCACAATCACCAAACTGAGGAAAGAGATGAAATGCCCCTCAAGAGATAAATGGATAAAGAAGATGTGGACCCTATATACAATGGAATATTGCTCAGCCATCAGAAAGGTTGAATACCCAACTTTTGTATGGACCTGGAGGGAATCATGCTGAGTGAAATAAGTCAAGCAGAGAAAGTCAATTATATTGTTTGACTTAGGAGAAAGTTAATTATCATATTGTTTCACTTAGGAGAAGGAAAGGAAAAGTGACTTTTGGGAAATTGGAGGGGGGAGACAAACGAGATACTGTGGACTCTGAGAAAAAAAATGAAGGGTTTTAGAGGGAGGGGGATGTGGGGATAGGTGAATCTGGTGGTTGGTATTAAGGAGGGCATATATTGTATGGAACACTGTATGTGGCACATAAAAATGAATCTTGTAACACTGAGAAAATACAATAAAATATAAAAATAAATAAATTGAAAATAAATAAATTATAAACAAACATGACTCCCCCATAGAAAACAAAACAAAACAAACGAATAAACAAACAAACAGACTAAGATACGAATTCACACATATCAGAGTGGGAAACGAGTAAGGAAAGAAACAGATGCTGGTAAAGATGCAGAGAAAGGGGAGTCCTCTTACCTATTGGTGGGAATTCAAACTGGAGCATCCACACTGGAAAAAAGTATAGAGGTTCCTCAAAAAAATAAAAATAATACTATCATGCAACCAAGGAATTGCACAACTATTTATCCAAAGGACACAAACCTAGTTATTCGAGGTGGCACCTGCACCCCTATGTTTGTAGCAGAAATGTCCACAGTTGCCAAAACAAGGAAAAATCTGATATCTATTGACAATTGATTAGATAATATGCAACTGATGAATCACTAAATTCTGCCCCTGAATCTGAAAATACACACTGTGTTAACTAGCTTGAATTTAAATTAAAATAAAAGTTTAGGGGCGCCTGGGTGGCTCAGTGAGTTAAAGCCTCTGCCTTTGGCTCAGATCATGGTCTCAGGGTCGTGGGATTGAGCCCCACATCAGGCTCTCTGCTCAGCAGGAAGCCTGCTTCCTCCTCTCTCCCTGCCTGCCTCTCTGCCTACTTGTAATCTCTGTCTGTCAATTAAATAAATAAAATCTTTTAAAAAGTTTTAAAAAAAGAAAAGAAGAGTAAAAGGAATGAAATGGGAGCAATCAGTATGTTCCATTTGAAGATTGATGGTGGAAATGAACAATAAAAGAGAAGAAAGGACCGTGAAGTAGACATATGCCACTATGACTCACTGATTTTTGACAATAGTAAATAATCTCCTTCATGAGAAGGATAGTCTTTTCAACAAAATGTATCAGAGACTTCAGACACTCACTGGCAGAGAAAGAAAACCAAAGAAAACCAAAATACCTACACCTAAACTTCACAATAGAGAACTATACATTTATTATATCATTGAATCAAAATAAAGCATACGAGTATAAAACGTTTTAAAAAGAAAACATGGTAAAATGTACCCAGGACCTAGGGATTCATGGGATCTTAACCATAGCACTAAAACCACACTGCATAAAAGAAAGCATTGTATAAGCAGGACTTTACCAATTGAAAAGTTTTCCTCTACTAAGAACATTTCTCATATTAGGAAGACACACACAAAAAAAACCAAAAACCCAAGATATAGATTAAGTGAACATATTTGCAAACCACATATCTGACAAAGAACTTATATGTAGAATATGTAAAGAACTCTCAATATTCACCTGGAAAAAACAAACAATCCAAACAGAAAATGGACAGAAAGATGTGAACAGAAGTTACATCAAAAAGAACATGCAGATGCCAAATAGGCAGAAGAAAAAAATGTTCAACATCTCTAGCCATGAGAAAAACACAAATGAAAACCTGACTGAGTTATCAGTACTAACCGCCTGTTAGGACATCTGGTTAATACAAAGCACATTCAAAATATCAAATGTTGGGAACAGCCAGCTCTCCTACATTGCGGGTGGGAAGTTAAATGGAAGAGTCTTTCTGGTACGACCATTTGATAGGTTCTACAGGGAATAAATAAATAAATGAATAAAGCCTATAACATACCAAGCACCCTCCTGAACCCCCAGAATGAAAATTTGAGATGCCATGAAACACTGTGCACAATTCTCACTTCGGGTTTATTTGTAACTGTTGAAAAGAATGGAAACAGCCAAAATAGATTGAGAGTGCCTCTGTGAAGAGACCTTCTCAAATACCTGTGGCTATTGTGAATCTATAAAACTTATTCTCTATCTCCCTACCTATGTGTAGTAGTGCTCTGCCTGAAAGCACACCTCTATGACTAGAAGTCCCACCCTGACTCACTGGAGTTCCAAATGCCCCTAAAGGTCCCAGAACCCTAAGGTGGGGGGTCGAACAACAGTGAAGGAGGCAGGATGGGTCTGATGCTGGTCTGTGACTTAACAGGTGCTGTGTTGTGAGGTCATGTGACCCTAAGTGGCAGAGAAGGCCAGGTGTGGGATAGAGGCTGCTCCCACACTGCCACCTTCCCAAAGCTGATATTTTGCCTTTGGAGAGGAAAGGCCAGGACAAGGACCTGGCTCATAGTCTACCATCCTTTCTTCCCTTCCTCCTCTAGAATGCATCTATCCCCTGCCTTGTAGATCCCTTCCCCCAAACTGCCCTCTCCTCTTTCCTGCTCACAGAACTACCTCCCACCAAAGTTGCCCCCATTTTAGAGATGAAGGTATATAGACTCAAAGGGTGAAAAGCTCTGGGGTGCCAGCCCACCCAGGAGACTGATATTTGTGGAACCCGGGGTATGGTGAGCAGGGTCTGAACAGCTAAGCACTAGATGTTCCAAGTGCTAGGATCACATAAGCAACCTATATGCCCCTTATATTTAAGTGACCTGGACTCTAACAGCCTCCGCACTGGCTCCTGAAAGCAGCACCCTCAAATTAGCTCAGACATTGTCCATCTCATGGATGCAAGCCTCCCAGGTCCAAGTTCCCCTGAAGTTCACTTCCAACCCCCAGAGGAAGATTCCTCATGGTTCCCAACTGTGTATGATCAGGTGGTATGAGCAAAATGCCATGACTGAGCTCAGCACAGGAGCCACAGTTCTAGGCACTTCCCCTACCATCTTATTTGGAGCCAATGGTAGATCCCAGATCACTGCATGACCATCCCACATCCCTGGAGGTAAGATGGACCATTGATCAAGATAGGCCAGCCACAAATCACACCTTCCAATTCCATTCTGACCCTCAATGTCCAATTTATCAGAATCTCGGCACTGCCTCTTGGAAGTGGCCCCTTTCTTCATGCCCAAACAGACCCTTCACCCTCCAAGGTGCACCCGTTCCCACCTCTCTTCCACTGCAAATTACTCTGAGCAAACACCCAGGCACCTAAAACACCCAATGTGAATCCAACATCTCCTGAATTCCTGCAGTGCTTCTTTGTTCAGAATGGAGCCCACCATCCTCACTACTCATACCATCCTTCCTCCTGCCCTGACTGCAAATCTCCTCACCCAGAGACAGAGGATTGCCCCATCCCTCTGGAATCACTCTGCTTTTCTTTCTTGGTCTTGTCACATTTGTTCTTCCAAAGACTGTATCACATAGGATCCTGTCATGGAGAAACATCTGTGGTCATGGACACAGTCTGAAGCCACAACATCAGGGTCCAACCTCAAATTTAAAAAAATCCACTAAATTTTGTCTCTGCCAAATGTTTATGCAAACATACTGCTTCTCTATTCCTTCCAATTAGAATGGTGCTGACCTTGGCTGCTCTACTCTGGTTCTAGAGATCAGTGTGTCTGAAAGTAGTGATGAGGACAGGCAGGTTATTCTCAGAGGCAGCTCCACATACATCACCAACATATTCTCAGAGCCACAGAGACACCAGACTCAGGAGAATGTGATGACTCACAAGGGACAGTAGTGACTGTAAGAAAGGCTGCCCATTACACTCACCGAGGAGTTGTTTCTTCTAAATAACTTATTCATAAATAATCATTTTAAATGGTTTATTTACCTAATATTCAAATTCATTACACACCACTACTCCAGAAGATGAACACACACTTCCCAACTCCCCTTCTATGACATAGCGGGTGTGTACACAAACATTAACCCTTGAGCACTGTGTGTAAGGCAGAAACATCCAGGAAGACCTTCATTTGAATGAAGAAACTCTGTGCCTTGTGGAGCTGAGCCTGCCCCTCATTGTACTGCTTTTCTTCTTGCTTTAAGGCCTCCACCTCTCCCTTGAGGATGTAATACTTCTCCTTTAACTGGAGGATCTCAGCCAAAGACTCAACAGTGTTCAGGGCCTGGATCTCCTCTACAATTTCCTCTCATTACCCGCCTTCATTACCTGTCATAAGTTTTAATACAAAGTCTTCAAACCACTGGACTGTTTCATCTCCAAGAGCATGGCGTAGTTTTCTTCTGAGGAGGAGAAATCCCCCCAGAGTGAATAATGCACAGATAGCAGGCCACAAGGACCTCAGGCTGAAGTGAATCCAAAGTGAGAAGGGACTTGAATGCTCACTTCTCTGCAGTGTTGAAAAGGACCCAGTCATAGAATTTTGGGTCAAGTTAGTGTCCCAGCGTCTTCTTAGCCCAGTGCTATCCTGGGATGGAAGGCTCATGGTTTGAAAGCTCCTAGGTCTCCATGGCTCCAGTGGACACATTGGTGCAATTCTCAGCAGGTTTGGAAGTCTCACCATCTGACACAAACCGGCAATCCCAGTGTTTGAGTGTCCTGTAGACTATGGAGAAAGAAGGATCTATAAAGAAGGATCTATGTCCAAGGGCACATGGTGAACTCTCTCTACAGGTGGCTTCTTGGCCCTCTGCACAGCTGCATTGTTGGTCCACAGGTCTAAGGGCACATGGTGAAACTGCTGTCCTGTTGCCTGCTTGGCCTATCAGACATCTCAGTTATTGGTCCCCAGATCCAACGGTACATGGTGAGCCCACTGTAACCATATCTGCATGACCTAGCACAGGGCTGATTTTTTGGTCCATAGGTCTAGGGTCCATGGTAAGCTGCTTATCAGGTGCCTGCTTGGTCTATCAGAAAGCCGAGTTGTTGGTCTCCAGGTTAAATGGAACATGGTCAGCCTGTTATCAGCATGCCTACTGGCTTGAGCAGAGAGCTGAGTTGTTGGTTTCGAGCTCCCGGAGTCCACAATGAGCCTGCTATCCTGGTGTCTGCTTGGCTGATCAGACCACTCAGTTGTTATTTTCCTGGTCCAAGGGCACATAGTATGCCCACTCTCAATTTGCCTGCTTGGCCTTGTGCAGAGCTGTGCTATTCTTATTGACATTAAAGAACACATGTTGAGGGGCACCTGGCTGGCTCAGTGGGTTAAGCCTCTGCCTTCAGCTCAGGTCATGATCTCAGGGTCCTGGGATCAAGCCCCACATCGGCCTCTCTGCTCTGCAAGCAAGGAGCCTGCTTCTCCATCTCTCTGCCTGTCTCTCTGCCTACTGATCTCTATCAAATCAGTAAATAAAATCTTTACAAAAAGAAAAAAAACACACATGTTGAACCTGGTATCCAGGTACCTTCTTGGCCTAACAAAGTTCTGTGTTGTTGGTCTCCATGTCCAATGGTACATGGTGATCCCACGCTCAAGTTGTCTCTTGGGCCTAGCCCAGGGCTTCTTTATTGGTTGACATGTCCAAGGTCACATGGGAAGCCTACTCTCCCAGTGGCTGCTTGACTTAATAGAGAGCTGATTTTTTGGTCTCGAGGTAGAAGGGAAGCCTGTTCTCCAGGTGTCCGCTTGGCCTAGCCCAGAGCTCCAGTCTTGTGCTTAAGGTCTAAGGGCACATGGTGAATCTACTGTCCAGGCACCTGCTTGACCATGTAGAAATCTGATTTTTTAGTTTCCAGGTCAGGGGGCACATGTTGAGACAGTGGTCAAATTGCTTCCTTAGCTTGTTGCAGAGCTGTTGTTGTTGGTCTCCAGAACTAAGGGCACATGGTGACCCTGCTATCAAGGTGCCCCCTTGGACAAACAAAGAACTGAATTGCTTGTCTCCAGGTCCAAGGACACATGGTAAGCCACCTGTCTAGGTGTCTGCTTGTCTTAACCCAGAGCTCCTTTATTGGGCTCAAGATCCAAGGGCTCACGTTTAGCTATACTCAAAGTGCCTGATTAGGCCCTCAGTCAACTCAGTTGTTGGTCTCCTGGTATAAGGGTACATGGTGAGCCTCTTCTCTTGGTGTCTGCTTGTCATAGACCAGAACTCATTTATTGGTCTTCAGGTCCAAGGGTCCTTGGTGAGCCTGACGTTCCAGTTGACTGCTTGACCCAGTAGAGACCTGTTTTTTTTTTTTTTGTTGTTGTTGTTGTTGTTGTTTCCAGGTCCATGGACAAACGATGAGCCAGCTGTCAAATTGCCTACTTGTCTTGTCACAAATCTACATTGTTGGTCTCCAGGTCCGAGGGCACATGCTTAATCCACTCTCAGCATGCCAGCTTAGCCCAACAGACAGCTCCGTTATTTTCCTCCAGGTCCAAGGACACATAGTGAGCCCACTGTCATGGTGCCTGCTTCACCAGGCAAAGAAAAGCCTTATTTGTTTCCAGGACCAAAGGTACATGGTGAGCCTCCTTTCTAGGTATCTTCTTGGTCTAGCCCAGAATTCCTTTCTTGGGCTCAAGATCTAAGGGCACATGTTTAGCCCACTGTCAAGGTGCCTGCTTACACTATCAGACAGCTCACTTGTCAGTCCCCAGGCCCAAGGATACATGGTGACCCTGCTGTCAAGGTGAGTTTGGCCAAGCAAAGAGCTGAGTTGTTCATCTCAAGGTCCTGGACGCCTCCTGTCTGATTGATCTAGGCCAGAGCTCCTTTCTTTGGCTCAAAGTCCAAAGTCACATGATAGGCCCACTGTCAAGGTGCCTGCTTAACATATCAGAGAGCTCAGTTGTTGGTCCCCTGGTCCCTGGCCACATGGTGAGACTGCTGTTAAGGTTCCTACTTTGTTAAGCAAAGAGCTGAATTGTTTGTATCGAGGTCAAGGACGCATGGTTAGCCTGGTTAACAGGGCCCTGTGTGACCTAACAGACATCTCAGATGTTGGTTTCTAGGTCCAAGAGCATATGGTGAGCTTCCTGTCCTGGTTCTTCGGGTGCCTGTTTGGCCTAGCAGACATCTGAATTGTCGGTCTCCTTGTCCAAGGGCACATGCTGAGTCTGATGTGAAGAAGCCTTCTTGATCTAGTAGAGAGCTGAATTTTTGGACTCCAGGTCCAAAAGCATATGAAAATGTTTCTGTGTAGGTGAATCCTTTTCCTGACAAAGAGCTGGGATGCAGGACTCATGGATTCTTGGCACTTGACAAGCATTTTCTCTGGACTTATTTGTCTTGTTCTGCACTGGTCTGGCCAGCTTGAGATATGTGGGCTCCTTGTCCACACAGTGTCTGGGTGACTCATCTGCCCAGTGTCAATGGTATCAGAAGGCTCCCAGTCTCTTTTTCCTGGGGGGTGTTCTGTTCTGAAGACTGAATTTCTGTGTGTTATGCTGTGTTTGAGGGTTTATTGTCTATGGGATCTGGGTTGGGCAGGTTTCTAGGGAATTAGTTTGTGCACAGGTGAGCTGGTTCATACAGATCATGGTCTGAGGACCCGTGATCCAATGACTCACACTGCATCTAGTGATGCGGTGGTTCCTTATCCAAGTACCTTCTTGTTTTATAAAATTCCCTCTCTTCCAGGTGTCTGGAGACATTCCAGAAACTCTGCACCTCTTGGTCAGCTGTGCATTCAGGGTCTTCAAGTGTCCTTGCAGAGCCAGGTTGGAGGACTCCAGAGTAGTATTATGTCAGTGTTCCCTCAGGACATGGACTCACCTTTCCTATACTGAGCACAGTTATGGCTCCAGAGGTGTGGGGCCCAGCTGGCTGAGAATCCATAGTTCTCTGATTTTCAGCGTCCTACTCCCACCTGCCAAATGAGAATGTTTCCCTGAGGACCTGGGCCATTCTCTTACAGCAAAATGGTTCTGGGTGTCGCCATTTCTGGGTTCGAGGTCTCTCCGGACCACAGAGGGGCACCAACATATATGCTAACTTGAAGGTGGTGTGTAGAATATTGGAGAGAGGTCCAGGGCAGGAGAAGTGGACAGGGGGCTTGCCATGGGCATGGGAAGAAACAGGCATGGGTGTCGAGGAAGAGCAGAAACAACTGTGGGTGAATCACCATCTCTCCTCTCACTGCAGCCTGGGCTGTTGCCAAGCTTTTTATAACCACCCTGGGACATCACAATGCCTTCTTCATGCGATGTCACCACCATGTGATGTCACTACTATGCCCTGGCCAATCACCAGGGATTTCTCAGATTGGTCTCACTCTGGTGAACTAATCACTGGGCAAGTAAGCTGACCAATTACTGGTGGCTTTCTCAGTAACACCCCTGACTTTTATCATCAGCTGGAAACCATATTTTAAAGGAAAAGAGGTAAACTCTCTTTCAAGATGAAAAATTAATGTTTGGGTTGTATTTATAGTGAAAGTCATCGTGAGGCTTAAAGACTCAACCAATACAAAGCTAAATGTGTCACTTAGAGGCAGCATTAATTAAAACAGTGATACGGATATTAATGAAGACATGTGCCATTGGACCCCAAGAAAGTTCACAGTTTCACGTAAGTCAGGCAACATAGCAATAGAGTAAATGCTTCTCTCAATTCGTCCATCAAGGATTAAATATAAGTGGAGAAAATGATAGGCATTATGTTTGGTACATCTTCCCACAATAAACCTCAACCTAGAAGGGATGAAGCTGTGTCACAAGTAATTATCTGCTTGCCAATATCATAGTGGCATTCACCTCTTATAGAAACAAGACAACAAAATCCAGCCTGTGTCCATGTTCAGAATCTTCATTTCCAGCATCAAATCAGGACATTCTGGGTGGAAGAATTAAATTTGTCTCCTACCTTGAAAACAAATATGTACTTATCAAATCCCTCTAAACACTAAAAAAATCAATCAGAGATGTGAGCATACAAATGCTGCAAGGCTAGAATAGAAAAGTGACCACCATTTGGAAGGTGGGTGATTGCAGACTGGATCTGGTTTGACATAGCTGATGATACAGTGAAGGGGATGGATTCTGCTTGAGGAAGATACTGCCAAATATTATAAACAGTAGAGTAGGAAATCAGGACTTTTTTAAAAGTCTGGATAAAGACGATGTGATAGGAGGGAGGAGTCAAGATGTTGGAGAAGTAGCAGGCTGAGACGACATCAGGTAGAAAGAGATCAGCTAGACAGCTTATCTAATCATTGTGAACACCTACAAATCCAACGGGAAATTGAAGAGAA
>JAHRIG010000425.1:222521-270855 GCA_020311275.1 Eira barbara
AAACCTGGCGATTCACAGACCTGTACCCCTGGGGATAAAAATACATTATATGTTTATTGAAATAAAAAAAAGAAGACTATGTCATATATAGATACAATGGAATACTACTCAGCCACTAAAAGAAATGAAATCTTACCATTTGCAATGATGTAGATGGAACTAGATGGTATAATGCTAAGTGAAATAAGTCATTAAATGAAAGGCAAATATGATTTATATCACGTTTCTAATTGGCATGAGTTGGTATCTCACTGTGGTTTTGATTTGTATCTCCTTGATGCCGAAAGATGTGGAATGTCATTTCCCAATCCTCAGGGAGAACACAGGCAGCAACCCGTTGAACAAATTCTTGGTAGACACATCTCCAAAGGCAAGGAAACGAAACCCAAAGTGAACAATCGGAACTTCATCAAGATAAAATACTTATGCACAGCAAAGGAAATGGTTGACCAAACCAAAAGACAAGATCAAAAATGGGAGATGATGCCTGGGCAGCATAATCCCTAACACATGTACATTCCCATCTGGAGAAGGAGGGGACACCTGGCACTCCCCAAAGCCCCCAGATGTCATGCAGATGTTGGGCTGCAAATGGAGCACTGAGATATAGATGAATGGGACCAAGGAACCTTACTGACATTAGGTGAGAAGGGAGAGACTTGAGAGCATTTTAGTTTGGGGAAGCATCAAGGAGCCTGAAAGCTGACTTATCTGAATACACAGGAAGACTCCCCGGTTGCCATCCTAGCTGCTCAACCTTTCAGAATAGACTGCGTGTGATTTGCCGGCTCCAGGAAGAAGGCAGCTTCTGGTTTTGCCAGATCTCATGTGATCTTGGGTCAGATTTCACATGATCTCAATCCAAATCTCATGAGATGTCATTTAAGCCCCATGAGACCTTGGGTCATACAGCAAGGTCTAGGGTCAAAACTCTTGAGGTTTCTGGCCAAAGCTCTCAGGCCCTTGGAAGGAACTGGCACACCCTAGCAGAACCTGCTTTATGCCCCTCAGGCAGATAGGTACCCACATCTCACGAGATCTCAGTCCAAATCTCATGATATCTCAGGCACATCTCATGTGACATCTATATAAACCTGGTGAGATCATAATCTAAATCTGTTGAGATCTTAGTCCACATCTTGTGACATCTTAGGCACATCATGTGTGATTTCTACCCAAATATCATGAGATTTTATTCCAAATCTCATGAGATGTCTGTCCAAACCTCGAGAGATCTCAGTACAAAACTAGTGAGAACTCAGGCACTTCTTACAAGAATTTTACCAAAATCTCATGAGAACTCCTTCCAAATATCATGAGATCTCTGTCCAAATATCATGAGATCTCTGCCTATTTCTCATGAGAGGAAATAAGGGCAAGATGGTGGAGAAGTAGGAGACCCTGTTTCAACTGGTCCCCTGAATTGAGCTAAGTATCTACCAGAACACTCAGAACACCCATGAAATCAGCCTGAGATGTAAGATTATATACTTCTGGATATCATGGGGGCAGGAGATTATCAGTGGAGAGGTACAGTGGAGTGGTAGTGCACAGACTGATACTGGAGAATAAAGAAAGGGGAGGGAGCCACCGGAAGTGACCCATTGGAAAGTAATACCCCAATACGAGAGTGCCCTGTGGTTGGGGACGAGCATTTACATGGAGTCTAGTTAAAAGCACTCAAAAAGAACAAAGGGTCTTAAGGGGCAGTTGGAGAAATCAGGCAACCACAGGCACGGACACAAGCCCACAGTCCCAGGGCAGTCACAGCTGATGCCCACCAATGTCTGAGAGGGCTCGGTGGGGGCTCCAGTTGGCTGTCCCTGAACGTTTGTCTTTCTGTTGCTTCCAGCACCACTGGGGCTGTGTGCACTCCTGCCTGCACCTGAGAGAGCCTGGCTCAGGCTCCTGCCATAGTTCTCTGGGCCCACAACCTTCTGCAACCTGTGCTACGGCTAGGTCTGAGTGCACCGGTGTGACCATGGACTCGAGACAGCGGTCCCAGCAATGTAGCCACCAGGATTGGGTTCACCTGGACAAACATCACTCATGGTTTTAGTGTCGTGGAGGTGTAGAGACACGCAGGGACCTCAGGTGACCACTGAGATGGTGGCCAGGGGTGCACAATGCCTGTGGGAGGTTTTGGTGTTCAGCAGAGTTTTCAGAGGAGGAGTCTGTTTTCTGGACCACCCAGAAGGGAGCAGATGGAGGCCTCTCTCTGAGGTGAACTTTTGGGTACAGATAGATTCTTTCTTTGCTCTGACCTTCTGGAAAGCCTCAAAAGGTGCCAAAGAACAAAAACCTCCAGAGAACAAAAGCCTGAGAACCCAGTTTCCACAAAGTCAAGCTCTTTGATAGGGGGCAGGGCAGCCCAAGCTGGACTGACTGAAAAACAATGCATCAGGCCCTTCTCCCAGAAGACAAGCCATAAGAACAAGAGGGCAAAAATCACAGGGTCCCCATTAAAGTGTAAAACCCCAACATCAGGGGAAAACAATAACTTACACTCCCAGTATAGACCCAAAACCTATATATTTCAAAGACACAACTTTTTTTTTTTTAATTCTTTCACATGATTATTATTTTCTTTTTAAACCTACTTGGCATTACAACTAGATGTTTAATACAACATGTTACATAATAATTTTTAAGTTGAACTTTTTCCATATATATACATGTGTTTATTTTTTTTCTTTTATATCTATATATAGATATAGATATAAGCTTCAAGGTAATCCTTTTTTCCCTATTCAATAATACCCCTATATATAAACCAATTTTAATTTTCCTATATCTTTAGAAAGTTGAGCCCTTTTAACAAAGAAAACAAGATATACCCATGAAGAACCAAAATAAGTTTTCTTGCCCACAATGAGGGCTTATAACCACTTTCCTATCTTATTCTTTTTTTTTCCTTTTTTTTTTTTTCTTTTCAGTGTTTTGGAATTCATTGTTTACGCACCACACCCAGTGCTCCATGCAATCCATGCTCCCTTAATACCCACCACCAGGCTCAGCCAACACTACACTCCCTTCCCTGTAAAACCCTCAGTTTGTTTCTCAGAGTATAGTCTCCCATGGTTCATCCACCCGCCCAATATCCCCCAACTCACTTCTCATCTCCATCTCCCCATGTCCTCCGTATCATATCTTATGCTCCACCAATGAATGAAACCATATGATAATTGACTCTCTCTGATTGAATCATTATAAGCATAATTTCCTTTTAAGCATAATTTCCTCCAGTCCCGTCCATGTTGACATAAAAGTTGGGTATTCCCTTTCTGATTGAGGCACAATACTCCATAGAGTATATGGACCACATCTTCCTTATCCATTCATCTGTTGAAGGGCATCTTGTTTCTTTCCACAGTTTGGCAACCGTGGCCATTGCTGCTATGAACATTGGGGTACAGATGGCCCTTTTTTTCACTACATCTGTATCTTTGGGGTAAATACCCAGTAATGCAATTTCAGGGTCATAGGAAGCTCTATTTTTAATTTCTTAAGGAATATCCACAGTGTTTTCTGAAGTGGCTGCACCAACTTTGGAAAGTTCCCACCAACAATGTAAGAGGGTTCCCCTTTCTCCACATCCTCTCCAACACACATTGTTTACTGTCTTGTTAATTTTGGCCATTCTGACTAGTGTAAGTTGATATCTCATGTGGTTTTGATTCGAATCTCCCTGATTGCTAGTGATGATGAACATTTTCTCATGTGTCTGATAGCCATTTGTATGTCTTCTTTGCAGAAGTGTCTGTTCATATCTTCTGCCCATTTTTCAACGTGATTATCATTTTGTGTTTCTTGAGTTTGAGGAGTTCTTTACAGATCTTGGATATAAGCCTTTGTCTGTAGTGTCATTTGTGAATATCTTCTCCGATTCTGTGGGTTGCCTCTTTGTTTGTTGACTGTTTCCTTTGCTGGTCAGAAGCTTTTGATCTTGAAGAGGTCCCAAAAGTTCATTTTCTTTTTTTTTTTTTTTCTGTTGCCTTTGGAGACATGTCTTGAAAGCAGTTGCTGGGGCCGATGTCGAAGAGGTTACTGCCTATGTTCTCCTCTAGGATTCTGATGGATTCCTGTCTCACATTGAGGTCTTTTACCAATTTCGAGTTTATCTTTGTGTATGGTGTAAGAGAAAGGTCGAGTTTCATTCTTTGATACATAGCTGTCCAATTTTTCCAGCACCATTAATTGAAGAGACTCTTTTTCACTGTATATTTTTTTCCTACTTTCTCAAAGATTATTTGACCATGAAGTTGAGGGTCCATATCTGTGCTCTCTACTCTGTTCCACTGGTCTATGTGCCTGTTTTTGTGCCAGTACCATGCTCTTTTGGTGATCATAGCTTTGTAGTAAAGCTTAGATTCAGGCATTTCTTCAGCATTTCTTAAGCAATTCGGGGTCTCTTCTGATTCCATACAAATTTTAGGATTGTTTGTTCCAGCTCTTTGAAAAATGCCAGTGGAATTTTGATCAGAATGGCATTGAAAATATAGATTACTCTCAGCAGTATAGATATTTTAAAAATGTTTATTCTTCCAATCCATGAGCGAGGAATGGTCTTCCATCTTTTTGTGTCATCTTCAATTTCTTTCATGAGTGTTCTGTAGTTCCTCAAGTACAGATCTTTTACCTCTTGGTTAGGTTTATTCCCAGGTGTCTTTATGGTTCTTGGTGCTATAGTAAATGGAATTGATTCTCTAATTTCCCTTTCTGTGTTTTCATTGTTAGTGTATGAGGAAGCAACTGATTTCTGTACATTGATTTTGTATCCTGCCACATTACTGAATTGCTCTATAAGTTCTAGTACTTTCAGGGTAGAGTCTTTTGGGTTTTCCATATAAATTATCATGTTATCTGTGAAGAGAGAGAGTTTGTATTCCTCATTGCCAATGTGAATACATTTTGTTTCTCTTTGTTTTCTGATTGCTGTTGCTAGGACTTCTAATACTATGTTGAACAAGAGTGGTGAGAGTGGCCATCCTTATCGTGTTCCTGATCTCAATGGGAATGCTGTCAGCTTTTTTCCATTGAGGATGATATCTGCTGTGGGGTTTTCAGAGATAGATTTTATGAAGTTGAGGAATGTTTCCTCTATCCCTTTGTTTTAAATCATTTTAACCAGGAACAAGTGTTGTATCTTGTCAAATGTTTTTTCTGCATCAATTGAGAAGACCATGTGTTTTTTTTTTCCTTCTCTTTTTGATTTGTTCTACCATATTGATTGATTTGCAAATGTTGAACCACACTTGCATCCCATAGGTAAATCCCATCTGGTCATTGAGTATAATATTGTTAATGTACTGTTGGATCCTGTTAGCTAAGATCTTGTTGAGAATCTTGACATCCATATTCATCAGGGATATGGTCTGCAATTCTCCTTTTGGTGGGGTCATTGCCTGATTTTGGCGTTAGTGTAATACTGGCTTCATAAAAAGAATCTGGAAGTTTTCCTTTTGTTTCTATTTTTTGAAACAGCTCCAAGAGAATAGGTATTACTTCTTCTTTGAATATTTTGTAGAATTCCCCAAGGAATCCGTCATGCCCTGGGTTCTTGTTTTTTGGGAGGTTTTTGATCACCACTTCAATCTAGGCTATTTAGGTTGTCAGTTTCTTCCTGATTCAGTTTTGGAAGTTTATTAGTTTCCAGGAATGCATCATTTTCTTCTAGGTTGCTTAACTTATAGGCATATAACTGTTGATAATAATTTCCAATGATTGTTTCTATTTCCTTGGTGTTAGTCGTGATCTCTTAATGTTCATTCATAATTTTATTAATTTGGGTCCCCTCTCTTTTCTTTTGGATTAGTTTGGCCAATGGTATATTTGTCTTATTGTTTATTTAAAAAAAAAAAAAACAGCTTCTATTTTCATTGATGAGTTCTGCTGTATCTCTAGTTTCTATCTGATTGATCTCTGCTCTGATCTTGATTGTTCCCCTTCTTGTGTGTGGGGTTGGCTTAATTTGTTGTTGCTTACAGTTCTTTAAGGTGTAAAGAGAGCTGGTGTATTCAGGATTTTTCAATTTTTTAGAGGGAGACTTGGAGGGATATGTAACTCCCCCTTAGGACTGCCTTTCCTGTATCTCATAGGTTTTGTACAGAAGTGTCTTCATTCGCATTGGTTTCCATGAATTGTTTAAATTCCTGATTTCCTGTATGATCCAAATGTTTTTAAGTAAGGTGATCTTTAGCTTCCATGTATTTGAATTCCTTCCAAAATTTTTCTTGCAGTTGAGTTCCAGTTTCAAAGTATTGTGGTCTGATAATATGCAGGGAATAATCTCAGTCTTTTGGTATCAGTTGAGCCCTGATTTGTGATGCAGTATGTGGTCTAAACTGGAGGAAATTCCATGTGCACTTGAGAAGAATGAGTATTCTTTTGTTTTAGGGTGGTAGGTGCTGTATATATCTACGAGGTCCATCTGGTGCAATATGTCATTCAATGCTCTTGTTTCTTTATTGATTTTCTGCTTCAATGATCTGTCTATTACTGAGAGTGGTGTGATAAGATCCCCTGCAATTAATGTATCCATATCATTTTGACTCTTTATCTTGATTAACAGTTGCCTTATGTAGTTGGGGGCTCCTATATTGGGGGCATAAATATTTACAATTGTTAGATATTCTTGGTGGATAGATGCTTTAAGAATTATGTAGTATCCTTCTGTATCTCAGACTACAGTCTTTAGTTTAAAATCTAATTGATCTGATGTAAGAATAGCTACCCCAGCTTTCTTTTGAGGCCCATTGGCATGGAAAATGCTTCTCCATTCCTTTACTTTCAGTCTGGATATATCCTTGGGTTCAAAATGTATCTCTTGTAGACAACATATGGATGGGTCCTCTCATTTTATCCAATCTGCAATCCTGTGCTGTTTTATGGGAGTTTTTAGGCCAATCTCGTTGAGAGTGATTATTGAGAGATACTTTTTTATTGACATCTTATTACCCGTGAAGTCCTTGTTTTTATAGATTGTCTCCATAAATTTCTGTTCTATGACACTTTTGGGCTCTTTCTTCTTTTCTAGAACCCCCTTAATATTTCTTGTAGTGCTGGCTTGATGGTCACATACTCTTTTAAACCTTGCTCGTCTTGGAAGCTCTTTATTTCTCCATCCATTTTGAATATCAGCCTTGCTGGATAAAATATTCTTAGATGCATGTTCTTCTCATTTAGTGCCCCGAATACATCTTTCCAGCCCTTTCTGGCTTGTCAGGTTTCTGTGGATAGGTCTGATGTTATTCTGATGGGCCTTCCTCTGTATGTAAGGGATCTCTTTCCCTTATCTGCTTTCAAGAGGTCCTGTCTAAATAACGATTCATCTGTTTCATAATCAGTTTAGCAATCAGGTGTCTCGAGGTCCTTCAAGATTTTATGATCATGGGTGAAGACCTTTCTTCCTTTAGAACATGAACTTTGGTTCCATCCCCCAGATTGGGAAAATTTCCATGGAGAATTTGTTCAACTATATCTTATTTTCTTCTTTCTTTCTCATCCCCATCAGGGATTCCAATAATTCTGATGTTGGGATGTTTCATTGCATCACTATTTCCCTAATTCTGTTTTCATGGCTTCTAAGCTATTTGTTACAGGCCTCCTCTGGATCCTTTTTCTCTAACAGTTTGTCTTCTAGATCACTAGTTCT
This sequence comes from Eira barbara, assembly GCA_020311275.1. Classification (NCBI taxonomy): domain Eukaryota; kingdom Metazoa; phylum Chordata; class Mammalia; order Carnivora; family Mustelidae; genus Eira; species Eira barbara. The sequence continues at coordinate 230,176 of JAHRIG010000425.1, forward strand.
GTCTTCTGCCTCAGTCACCCTAGCTTTAGAGAATTTACATTACAATGGAACTCACTGAGAGCATTGTTAACATTATCCTTGGTGACTTTCACCTCTGCTTTAATGAATTCCATTTTCTCATCAAAGGCTTTCTCCAACTAAGCCATTGCCTGGATAATTGTTACACTGAACTCCCTTTCCAACATACTGTTTATGTTCTTATCCAATATCTCTGATGAAGAGGGCACAGTCTCTGAATTTTTCCTCTGTTGGGCATTCTTTCTCCTAGTCATTTTGGTGAGAGACAGCTGAGGGGATGTGTAGCTGAATGTATCAACCGTGATCCAGGTAGGGTGCACCCTGGAATGTTTCTAAGCAATTGGGAGTCCCCACAAAAAGAAAGAAAAAAAAAAGAGAGAGAGAGAGAAAGACAGACAGGAAAAATAAAAATAAAAAAGAAAGAAGACCCAGGCAGAATGGGCCCCACAGTTAAAAATTATAAGGTATAAAAACAGGAACAGACAAACAAAAAGACTGACAAAAACAAATGACAACAAAAAAAAAGGAGCCCAGCCAAAATGAACCCCAAGCATAAGGTTTATATAATACCAGAACAAAAAGAAATACACAGAAAGAGTGACAGAAGAAAAAGATGGAAGGGTGGTAATAAATCACCAGAGTGGGTAGAATGGTTATTTTGATTCTTCCTGAGTGTATCTTGATATCTTTGTTAAAGGACTCAACTTTCCTGAGATAAAAGGAGATTAAAACTGGTTTATATATAGCGGTACTATTGATTGGGGAAAGAGGATAACCTTGAAGCTTATCTCTATGTGAATATTAATAAAAACATAGAAAAGTGAGAGAAAACCACAGGTATATGTAGCCAAAAAGTTCAAGTTAAAAGGCTATTATCAAATTTGTTGTATTCAACCTCTCAAGGTGATGGTAAATAGGTTAAAAAAAAAGAAAACTAAACATACTGAGAATATTCAGAAAATATTAAAAATAAAAGTTGTGGTGGATCTGGGCAAGATGGTGGGGAAGTAGGAGGAGGCGCCATTTCAACCTGTACCCTAAAGTGAGCTGATTACCTACCAATGAACTCTGATCACCCATAAAATCAGCCTGAGATTAGCATTCTATACTTATGGATGTCTATGGGGGCAGAAGACACCAGTGGGCAGGTAAAGCGGAATGGGAACATTGGACTGATATTGGAAGATAAAAAAAGGAGGAGGCAGCCACCAGAAGTTACCCATTGGAAAGTAATACCCCAATAAAAGAATGCCCTGCAACTAGGGATCAGCAATAACTTGGGGTCTGGTTGAAAGCACTCAAAAAGTGCAAAGGATCATGGGGGGAAATTGTGGGAATCGGGGCGATTAGGGACAGGGGCTTAAGTCCCCTCACCCAGGACAGCCTCCCCTGGCACTGAGCCAGAGAGAGTGCTGCAAAGAACCCCTGTCTTGGTCCCTGAGCCACCAGCATGCCTGAGAGTGTCTATCTGGGTGGCAGCTCCAGTGAGGGTGAGGGAGCCTTGCCAGCTGACAGAACCACAGCCTTTCGTATTCTCCATGCACTGGCCCTGTGACCAGAGAGAAGTGTGTGCAGGTGCCCGCTGGCAGGACCACAGCCTTTTGCACTCTCCAGGAGCACGCCACACTACCAGAGTCTGAGTTGCGCCCCACATGCCACCCTGAGAGAGGTGTGTGCAGGTGCCAGCCAGAGCTCTCTAGGACCAGAGTCTGAGTCACACCCCATACTCACCCTCCAAGGGTCCGTGCAGGCACCAGCCAGCGCTCTCTAGGACCCTGAGAGTCTGAGCAACTCCCAGCCTGGGTCAGCAGGAAAATCTCAGTACACTATTCCTGCTTGGGGCCTCTCTGGTGGTCTGGAGCTGCCCAGACAGCCATGGTTATCATGGTTTTGGGTACAAGTGGGAGTTCCTGTGACCCCAGAGACCGTGACTGGGAACTTGCCCTGCCAGTGGCCAAGGGGGAATTTATGTGCTCTGGAGCACCCAGAGGGGAACAGACTGACACTTCTCTCTGAGAGGGAGGTCTGGATGTGGTTTGCTCTACTCTAAACCTCCAAAACCCATCTAAAGCTGCCAAGGGGAGAGAAAACAAATGAACAAACAAAAACACCTCCAGAGAACAAAAGCCTGAAAAACTGGTTTCCTCAGAGCCCACACCCTTGTTGGGGGCAGAAGGACTTAACTCTAGGGACACTGCCTGAAAACCCACCCAGCAGGACCTTCCCCCAGAAAGCCAACCAAAAAAAAAAAAAAAAAAAAAAAGACAAGAGGACAACCACCACTATTTCATAGATACAACTTTTATTTTTAATTCATTCCCACAATTCTGGTTCATTTTTTATCTATAAAGTTGTAACCTATTTACCATCACAGTGAGATGTCCAGTACATCAAATTTCATAATAACTTTTTAACCTGAAGTTTTTGATAATATACCTGTGTTTTTCTTTTGCTTTTCTATTTTTTAATTTTTAAATTTTAGTTTAGTTTAGTCTAGTTTATTCCTTTTTTATTTTTATTTTCTAATATTCATATAGAGTTAAACTTCAAGGTAACCCCCTTTCCCCAATCAATGCTACCCCTATAGACAAACCAGTTTTTAATCCCCTTTTATCTTAAGAAAGTTGAGTCCTTTAACAAAGGTATCAAGATACATCCAGGAAGAATCAAAATAACCTTCCTCACCCACACTGAGAATTTATAACCACGCTCCCATCTTTTTCTTCCGCCAGTGTTTCTGTGTATTTGTGTTTGTCCTCGTAGTATATAAATCTTATACTTGGGGTTCTTTTTGACGAGGTTCTTTTTATGTTTGTTTGTTTGTTTGTTTGTTTATTATATATATATTTTTTCTCTTGTCATTTACTTTTGTCAGATTTTTTCCTTGTCTATTTTTGTTTGTATACTTCATAAAACATACCTTGGGACCCATTTGGGCTGGGCCTTCTTTTTTATTTAATCTTTCTTTTTTTTCTGTCTCTCTCTCTTTCTTTCTCTCTTTTTTCTTTCTTTTGGGTGGGGACTATTGATTCCTCATAAGCATTCCAGGGTGCACCTTGCTGCACCACATTGCAGCTACACATCAGCTACACATCCCTTCAGCCATCTCTCACCAAAATGACTAGGAGGAGGAATGCCCAACAGAAGAAAAATTTGGAGACTGGGCCTTCTGCAACAGAGATAATGGGTATGGACATAGACAATATGTAAGAAAGGGAATTCAGGATAACAATTATCCAGACAATAGCTAGGCTGGAGAAAGCCATGGATGACAAAAAGAAATTGATTAGGGCAGAAGTGAAAGCCCCCAGGGATGATGTTCACAATGTTCTCAATGAGTTCCAATCTAATCTAAATTCTCTAAAAGCTAGGGTAACTGAGGCAGAAGATAGAATTAGTGATCTGAAGGACAAACAGATAGAGAAAAGGGATCAGGAGGAAGTCTGGAATGAATAGCTTAGAAGCCATAAAAACAGAATTAGGGAAATAAATGACACCATGAAACATTCCAACGTCAGAATTATTGGAATCCCTGAGGGGGAGGAGAAAGAAAGAAGACCAGAAGCGATAGTTGAACAAATTCTCCATGAAAATGCTTCCAATCTCACGAATGTAACCAGCGTTTGTGTACTAGAGGCATAAAGGTCTACCCCCATGATCAAAGAATCTAGAAAGACCTCATGACACCTGATAGTGAAATGGTGAATCATAATTGTAGACAGGAGCTCTTGAAAGCAGCTAGGACAAAGAAGTTCCTCACATACAGAGGAAATCCCATCAGAATAATGTCAGACCTGTCCACAGAAACCTGGCAAGCCAGAAAGGGCTGACAAGATATATTCAGGGCACTAAATGAGAAGAACATGCAGCCAAGAATACTTTATCCAGCAAGACTGACATTCAAAATGGATGGACAGATAAAGAGCTTCTAAGACCGGCAAGGTTTAAAAGAGTATACGACCACCATGCCAACACTGCAGAAAATATTAAGGGGGGGATATAAAGAGGAAAAATCCTAAAAATATCATTGAACAGAAATATATGGAGACAATCTATAGAAACAAAGACTTCACAGGTAACACGATGTCAATAAAAACATATCTCTCAATAATCACTCTCAATGTGAAAGGCTTAAATGCGCCCATAAAACGACACAGGGTTGCAGATTGGATAAAACGGCAGAACCCATACATATATTGTCTAGAACAGACCCATTTCGAACCTAAGGATACACCCATACTGAAAGTGAAGGGATAGACAAGCATCTTTCATGCCAATGGGCCTCAAAAGAAGGCTAGGGTAACGATTCTCATATCAGATAAATTAGATTTTAAATTAAAGACTGTAGTCAGAGATACAAAAGGACACTTCATAATTCTTAAAGGGTCTATCCATCAAGAATATCTAACAATTGTAAATATTTATGCCCCCAATATGGGAGCAGCCAATTACATAAGAAAACTGTTAATCAAGATAAAGAGTCATATTGCTTTGAATACATTAATAGTAGGAGATCTTAACAGGCCACTCTCAGTAATAAACAGATCATCCAAGCATAAAATCAATAAAGAAACAAGACCATTGAATGACACATTAGACCAGATGGACCTCATAGATATATACAGAATATTCCACCCTAAAATAACAGAATACACTTTCTTCTCAAGTGCACATGGAACATTCTCAAGAATAGACCACATACTGGGTCACAAATCAGGGCTCAACTGATACCAAAAAATCGAGATTATTCCCTGCATATTCTCAGATCACAATGATTTGAAACTAGAGATCAACCACAAAGAAAAGTTTGGACGGAACTCAAACACCTGGAAGCTAAAGACCACCTTTCTTAAGAATGCTTGGATCAACCAGAAGATCAAGGAAGAACTTAAACAATTCATGGAAACCAATGAGAATGAATACACTTTGGTCCAAATCCTATGGGATACATCAAAGGCTGTCCTAAGGAGGAAATACATAGTCATCCAAGCCTCCCTCAAAAAAAAAAAAAAAAATCCAGAATACACCAGCTGTCTCTACACCTTAAAGAACTGGAGAGTCAACAACAAATTAAGCCAACTCCATACACAAGAAGGGAAATAATCAAGATTAGATCAGAGATCAACGAGATAGTAACTAGAGATACAGTAGAACACATCAATGAAATTAGAAGCTGGTGAAAGAATCAATAAGATTGATAAACCATTGGCCACACTAATACAAAAGAAAAGAGAGAAGGCCCAAATTAATAAAATTATTAATGAAAAGGGAGAAATCACAACTAACACCAAGAAAATAGAAACAATCATCAAAAATTATTATCAACAGTTATATGCCAATAAGTTAAGCAACCTAGATGAAATGGATGCATTCTTGGAAAACTAATAAACTTCCAAAATTGAACCAGGAGGAATTTGACAACCTGAATAGACCAATATCTAGTAACGAGATTGAAGCAGGGATCAAAAACCTCCCAAAAAACAAGAGTCCAGGACCTGATGGATTCCCTGGGGAATTCTACCAAACTTTCATGAAGAAATAATACCTATTCTCCTGAAGTTGTCTCAAAAAATTGAAGCAGAAGGAAAACTTCCAGGCTCTTCCTATGAATCCAGCATTACGCTGATCCCCAAAACAGGCAAATATACCACCAAAAATGAGAATTTCAGACCAAAATCACTGATGAATATGGATGCTAAGATTCTCGACAAGATCCTAGCAAATGGGATCCAACAGCACATTAAAAAGATTATCCACCATGACCAGGTGGAATTCATTCCTGGATTGCAAGGATGGTTAAAGACCATCAGGAAGACGATAAGGATGCCCACTCTCACCACTCTTGTTCAAAATAGTATTAGAAGTCCTAGAAATAGCAATCAGAGAACAACAGAAATAAGAGGTATTCGAATTGGAAATGAAGAAGTCAAACTCTCTCTCTTCACAGATGACATGATACTTTATACGGAAAATACAAAAGACTCCACCCCCAAACTATTAGAACTCATACAGGCATTCAGTAACGTGGATACAAAGTCAATGTACAGAAATCAGTTGCTTTCTTATACACTAACAATGGAAACACAGAAAAGGAAATTAGAGAATCAGTTCCATTTACTGTAGCACCAAGAACCATAAGATAACCTGTGAATAAACCTAACCAAACAGGTAAAGTTCTGTACTCGGTGAACTACAGAACACTCATGAAAGAAATCAAAGAAGACACAAAAAGATGGAAGACCATTTCATGCTCTTGGATCTGAAGAAAAAACATTGTTAAAATGTCTATACTCCCTAGAGCAATCTATACTTTTAATGCTATTCTGATCAAAATTCCACTGGTATTTTTAAAAGAGCTGGAGCAAAGAATGCTAAAATTTGAATGGAATCAGAAGAGATCTGGAATTGCTAAGCAAATGTTGAAAAAGAAAAACAAAACTGGGGGCATCACTTTGCCTGATTTCATGCTTTACTACAAAGCTGTGATCACCAAGACAGCATGGTACTGGAAGAAAATCAGGCACATAGACGAGTGGAACAGAATAGAGAGCCCAGATATGGACCCTCAACTTTATGGTCAAATAATATTCGACAAAGCAGGAAAAAATACCCAGTGGAAAATAGACAGTCTCTTCAATAAATGGTGCTGGGAAAATTGGACAGCTATATGTAGAAGAATGAAACTCAACCATTCTCTTATATCGTACACAAAGATAAACTTGAAATGGATAAAAGACCTCAACATGAGACAGGAATCCATCAGGATCCTAGAGAAGACCATAGGAAGTAACCTCTTTGATATCAGCCACAGCAACTTCTTTCAAGATATGTCTCCAAAGGCAAAGGAAACAAAAGCGAAAATGAACTTTTGGGACTTCATCAAGATCAAAAGCTTCTGCACAGCAAATGAAATAGTCAACAAAACAAAGACACAACCCACAGAATGGGAGAATATATTTGCAAATGACGGTACAGAAAAAAGGCTGATATCCAGGATCTATAAAGAACTTCTCAAACTCAACACACACAAAACAGATAATCATGTCAAAAAATGGGCAGAAGACATGAACAGACACTTCTCCAATGAAGACATACAAAGGGCTATCAGACACATGAAAAAAATGTTCATCATCCTTAGCAAGGAGGGAGATTCGGATTAAAACCACATTGAGATACCACCTTACACCAGTTAGAATGGCCAAAATTAGCAAGACAGGAAACAACGTGTGTTGGAGAGGATGTGGAGAAAGGGGAACCCTCTTACACTGTTGGTGGGAATGCAAGTTGGTGCAGCCACTTTGGAGAACAGTGTGGAGATTCCTTAAGAAATTAAAAATAGAGATACCCTATGACCCTGCAATTGCACTACTGGGTATTTACCCCAAAGATACAGATATAGTGAAAAGAATGGCCATCTGTACCCCAATGTTCTTAGCAGCAATGGCCCCAGTCGCCAAACTGTTGAAAGAACCAAGATGCCCTTCGACAGACAAATGGATAAGGAAGATGTGGTCCATATACACTATGGAGTATTATGCCTCCATCAGAAAGGATGAATACCCAACTTTGGACCAACATGGACAGGACTGGAAGAGATTATGCTGAGTGAAACAAGTCAAGCAGAAAGAGTCAATTATCATATGGTTTCACTTATTTGTGGAACATAACAAATAACATGGAGGACATAGGGTGATGGAGAGGAGAAGAGAGTTGAGGGAAATTGGAAGGGGAGATGAACCGTGAGGGACTATGGACTCCCAAGAACAGTCTGAGGGTTTTGAAGGGGTGGGATGGTGGGAGGTGAGTGAGCCTGATGGTGGGTATTATGGAGGGCACTTATTGCACAGAGCACTGGGTGTGGTGCATAAACAATGAAGTCTGGTATGCTGGAAAGAAATTAAAAAAAAAAAAAGAAGAGAGTGTCTTGATAAATTCAAAGTTATAAAAGGTGAAAAAAAAACTGATATCAGGAATAATTTACCCAGCAAGGTTATCATTATGAATTGAAGGAGGGTAGCTCTAATTTTAACTTTTTAAGGAATCTCCACAGTGTTTTCCAAAGTGCCTGCACCAACTTGCATTCCCACCAATAGTGTAGAGGGTTCACCTTTCTCCATATCCTCTCCAAAACTTTTTGTTTCTTGTGTTGTTAATTTTGGCCATTCTATCTCCAGTAAGGTGTATCTCAATGCAGGTTTCATTTGACTCTCCCTGATGGCTAATGATGATAAACATTTTTTCGTGTTTCTGTTAGCCATTTATATGTCTTCATTGAAGAAGTGTCTGTTCATATCTTCTGTACATTTTTTGACATAAATATGTTTTTTTGGGTTTTGAGTTTGAGTTCTTTATAGATCTTGGATATCAACCCCTTGTCTATAATTTCATTTGCAAATATCTCTCTAATTCTGTGGGTTGCCTCTTTGTTTTGTTGAATGTTTCCTTTGGTGTGCAGAAACTTTTTATCTTGATGATGTCCCAAAAGTTCATTTTCACTCTTGTTTCCTTTGCCTTTGGAGACATATCTTAAAAGAAGTTGCTGCGGCTGATGTCAAAAAGGTTACTGTCTATGGTCTCCTCTAGGATTTTGATAGATTCCTGCCTGACACTTAGGTCTTTTATCCATTTCGAGTTTATCTTTGTCTATGGTGTAAAAGAATGGTTGAATTTCATTCTTCTGTGCATAGCTATCTAATTTTCCCAGCACCATTTATTGAAGAGACTGTCTTTTTTCCACTGGTATTTTTTCTGCGGTGTTGAAGATTATTTGCAATTGCATTACTGGGCATTTACCCAAAGGTACAGATGAAGTGAAAATAAGGCTGTATGCACCCCAATGTTCATAGCAGTAGTAGCCACAATCACCACACTGTGGAAAGAGTAAAGATGCCTTCAACAGATGAGAGGATAAAGAAGCTATGGTTCATATATACAATGGAATATTATGCCTCCATCACAAAGAATGAAATCCAACTTTTGTATCAACATGGAAAGGGACTGGAGGGTATTATGCTGAGTGAAATAATTCAAGGAGAGAAAGTCAATTATCATATGGTTTCACTTACTTGTGGAGCATGAGGAATAACATGGAGGACATTAGGAATAGGAAAAGAAAGGAAAGTGAACCGGGGAAATCAGAATGGGAGATGAACCATAGAGACTGTGAACTCTGAGAAAAAAACTGAGGGTTTTTGAAGTGAAGGGTAGGGAATGGATTAGGCTGGAGTTGGGTATTAAGGAGGGCACAAGCTGCATGGAGCATTGCATGTGGTGCATAAACAATAAATCTTGGTACACTGAAAATATAAAATAAAAAAGTATGGTAACAGTTAAAATAAAAATACAATGACCCAACTCTTTAGACTGTAGCAAAAGGTGTTCTAAGAGAGAAAATTATAGCAATACAGAACTAACTCAAGAACCAATGAATATCTCGAATAAACAATCTAAAATTCACAAACAAGAACTGGACAAAGAGAAAGCCTAACGTCAGTAGAAATTCAAAAATAATAAATATTAGAGCAGAAATAAAATAGAGACTTAAAGAATCAGTAAAATCAATAAAACAAGAGCAGTTTTTTTGAGAAGATTCACAATTGATAAACATTTAGCCACACTTATCAAAGACAGAGAGAGAAAGAGAGATGACTCAATTAAAATCAGAAATGAAGGAAAAAAATAACACTGGACACCACAGAAATACAAAAGATAAGAAAATATCATGAAAAATTATATTCTAATACATTGCACAACCTAAAAAAGTTGATAAATTCCTAGAAATATATAGAATTCCAAAATTGAATCAAGAAGTAATAGAAAATTTGAACAGATCGATTAGTAGCAATGAAATTGAGTCATTAATCAAAAACTCCCAACAAACAAAAGTACAGGATCAGATTGCTTCACAAGGAAATTCTCCCAAAGATTTAAAGAATAGTTGATATGAATTCTTCTCAAACTATTCCAAAGAGAGAAAGAGAGAGAGAGAGAGAGATTCCAAATTCATTTTACAAAGCAAGAATTACTGTGATACCAAAGCCATAGAAAAGCACTACAAAAAAAGAAGAAAATAAAAGAAAAAGAAAAAAGGAAATTAAACTCCAGTCCAGTGCACCTGATGAACATAAACTAATTAATTAGCCCATGAAAAAAGAGGCAAATACACAATGGAGAATTGACAGTCTCTTTAACAAATGGTGTTAAGAAAATGGGACAGCTACATTTAAAAGAATAAAACTGCAGTACTCTCTGATACCATACATAAAAATAAACTCAAGTTGGATAAAGACCTAACTGTGAGACAAGAAATCACAGAACTCCTAGAAGAAAACATTGGCAGTATTTTTCTTTTACATTGACCTCAGCAATATTTTTAAAATAGATATATCTCCTGAGACAAGGAAAACCAAAGTGAAAATACACCACAATAAAAAGCTTTTGCAGAGCAAAGGAAACCATCAACCAAACCAAATAACCTACAAAATGGGAGAAGATATTTGCAAATGATATAACCAATAAGGTTTAATATCCAAAAATATAAGGAAATTATACAACTTAACACCATAAAATCAAGTAATGTGACTTTTAAAAAATGGGCAAGAGACCTGAAAAACATTTATTCGAAGAAGAGAGAGAGATAGTCAAAAGACACAGGAAAGAAATTCTCATCATCGCTAAGCATCAGAGAAATGAAAATCAAAATCACAATGGGATATGACCTTGGTGCTTCTCAGAATGGCTAGTATTCAAAATTGAAAGATACAGCAGTGTTGATGAGGATGCAGATAAGGGGAACCCTCTTGCACTGTTGGTGGGAATGCAAATGGTGCAACCACTGAACACCAGCTGGGGGGGGTTCTCGAAAAATTACAAAAACAAACAAACAAACAGAATTACCATGTGATCCAGTAATTCCACTATTGGTTATTTACACAAAGAAAACAAAGACACGAATATAAAAGATACATGCACCCTAGGTTGTTTCAGCATTATTTACAATAGCCAATATATGGAAGAAACTCAACTTCCCATCTATAAATGTAAAGATAAAGTAGTGGTATGGCTTATATAGTTATAAGATGATAAAAATCATACACAGATAGATGATGGATAGAAGGATAGATAAAATGGACTATTACTCAGCCATAAAAAAAAATGAAATGTTGCCATTTGAAACAACGTGGTTGGAACTAGAGGGTAATTCTAAATGAAACAAGACAGTCAAAAACAAAAACAATTTCACTCATTGAAACTTAGGAAACTATTGGAACTATTAGGAATTATTGGAACTTAGGAAACAGAACAACAAATAACAACAGAAGAGAGAGAATTAGCTAGGTAGCTTTCAAATAATTATGAACACCTGTGACCTCAATTAAAGATCTAAGAAAAGAATAGCTGCAATGCTACAAATAGAAAAGCAACCATTTTCTGCATTTAGGAGGTACGGGGAAGTGATTCTGAGCCAATATTTAGTAAGATAAACCAGGGAGGGGAGGGAACATCCAGAAGCCAGCTACCAAAAATTGGTACAGCAGTAGAGCTCAAAATTAGAACTTTCAGATGTCTGCTCCAGTGAGGAACATCCCTGTGTGAAAAACACTCAAGTGGCAAAGCAGGGTGGAATGCTAAATGGGACAGTGCAGTGTCAGGATCCCTGGGGTCACAGGAAGACAGGGAGTACCATAGTGAGGCAGAGATACTAGTCATCAGAGCCAGGAAGCCAGTGCTCCATGCAATCCATGCCCTCCTTAATTCCATCACCAGGCCAACCCATACCCCTACTTTCCTCCCCTCTAAAACCCTCAGTTTGTTTCTCAGAGTCCACAGTTTCTCATGGTTCATCTCCCTTTCTGGTTAGCCCCTTCCCTTTTTGCTTCCTTCTCCTAATATCCTCCAAGTCAGTCCTTGTGTTCCACAAGTAAGTGAAACCATATGATAATTGATTTTCTCTCCTTGACTTATTTTACTCAGCATAATCTCTTCCAACTCCGTTCAAGTTGATGCAAATGGTGGATATTCACCCTTTCTGATGGCTGAGTGATATTCCATTCTATATATGGAGAACATGTTCTTTATCCATTCTTCTGTTGAAGGGCATCTTGGTTCCTTCCACATTTTGGCTATTGTGTACATTTCTTTTATAAACATTGGGATGCATGTACCCTTTCTTTTCACTACATTGGTAACTTCGGGATAAGTACTCAGTAGTGCAATTTCTGGGTCATAGGATAACTCTATTTTTTTTTAATTTTTTTAGTAATCTCTACACTGTTTTCCAAAGTGGCTTTACCAACTTACATTCCCACCTACACTATAAGATGGTCCCACTTTCTCCACATCCTCTCCAACATTTTCTGTCCCCTGTATTGTTAATTTTAGCCATTCTGACTGGTATAAAGTTGTATCCCAATGTGCTTTCGATTTAAATTTCCCTGATGGCTAATGATGAACATTTTTTCATGTGTCTGTTAGCCATTTTTATGTCTTCTTTGGAGAAGTGTCTGTTCATGATTTCTGTACATTATTTTTTACTTGATTACTTATGTTTTGGGTGTTGAGTCTGAGAAGTTCTTCATAGATCTTTCATACCAGCCCTTTACCTGTAGTGTCATTTGCAAATATCTTCCCCCATTCCTTGGGTTGCCTCCTTATTTTGTTGAATGTTTCCTTTGCTGTGCAGAAGCTTTTGATCTTGATGAAGTCTCCAAACTTCATGTTTTACCTTTCCTTTCCTTTGGAGACATGTCTTGAAAGAAGTTGCTGTGGCCATCGGAGAAGTCACTTCCCATTTTGTCCTCTAGGATTTTGATGGATTATTAGCTCATTTTGAGATCATTCACCCATTTAGAGCTTATCTTTGTATATTATGTAAGAGAATGGTCGAGTTTCACTTTTCTGTACAAGGCTGGCCAATTTTCACAGCACCATTTATTGAAGAGACTGTCTTATTTCCATTGGGTATTTTTTAACTGCTTTGTCAAAGATGAGTTAACCATAGACCTTATGGTCAATTTCTGGAGTCTTAATTCTGTTCCATTGATCTATGTGTCTGTTTTTGTGACAATACTATGCTGTCTTGGTGATCATAGCTTTGTAATATAGCTTGAAATCAGGCAATGAGATGTCCCCAAATTTTTTTTTTGAGATTCCCTAGGTGATTTGGGGTCTTTTCTGGTTCCATACAAATTTTAGGTTTGTTCCAGCTCTTCGAAAAATGTCATTGGTATTTTGATCTGGATGGCATTAAAAGTATGGATTGCTCTGGGCAGCATAGACATCTTTACAATGCTGATTTTCAGATCCACAAGCATGGAATATTTTTCCATTTCTTTGTGTCTTCCTCAATTTATTTCATAGGTGTTCTGTATTTTCTAGTGTATAGATCCTTTATCTCTTTGGTTAGGTATTTTCCTAGGTATCTTATGGTTTTTGGTGCTATTTTAAATGCAATGTATCCCTTATTTACTCTTTCTATAATTACTTTGTGAAAAGGAAAGCAACTGATGTCTTTTTTTTTATTTTAATAAAAATATAATGTATTTTTATCCCCAGGGGTACAGGTCCATGAATCGCCAGGTTTACACATTTCACAGCACTCATCATAGCACATAACCTCCCCAATGTCTATTTCCCTACCACGCTCTCGCGTCCCCCCTCCCCGCAGCAACCCTCAGTCTGTTTTTTGAGATTGAGTCTTTTATGGTTTGTCTCCCTCCCAATCCCATCTTTTCATTTTTTCTTTTCCTACCTCCCCCCAACCCCCCCGAATTGCATCTCCACTTCCTCATATCAAAGAGATCATATGATAGTTGTCTTTCTCCGATTGACTTATTTAACTAAGCATGATACCCTCTAGTTCCATCCAAGTCATCGCAAATGGCAAGATTTCATTTCTTTTGATGGCTGCATAGTATTCCATTGTGTATATATACAACATCTTCTTTATCCATTCATCTGTTGATGGACATCTAGGCTCTTTCCACAGTTTGGCTATTGTGCACATTGCTGCTATAAACATTCGGGTGCATGTGCCCCTTTGGAGCACCACATTTGTATCTTTAGGATATATACCAGTAGTGCAATTCTGGGTCATAGGGTAGCTCTATTTTCAGTTTTTTGAGGAACCTCCACACTGTTTTCCAGAGTAGTTGCACCAGCTTGCATTCCCACCAGCAGCGTAGGAGGGTTCCCCTCTCTCAGCATCCTTGCCAGCATCTGTCATTTCTTGACTTGTTAATTTTAGCCATTCTGACTGGTGTGAGGTGGTATCTCATTGTGGTTTTGACTTGTATTTCCCTGATGCCGAGTGATGTGGAGCATTTTTTCATGTGTCTGTTGGCCATCTGGATGTCTTCTTTGCAGAAATGTCTGTTCATGTCCTCTGCCCATTTCTTGATTGGATTATTTGTTCCCTGGGTGTTGATTTTGATAAGCTCTTTATAGATTTTGGATACTAGCCCTTTATCTGATATGTCGTTTGAAATTATCTTTTCCCATTCTGTCAGTTGTCTTTTGGTTTTGTTAAGTGTTTCCTTTGCAGTGCAAAAGCTTTTGATCTTGATGAAATCCCAATAGTTCATTTTTGCCCTTGCTTCTATTGCCTTTGGCGATGTTCCTAGGAAGAAGTTGCTGCAGTTGAGGTCAAAGAGGTTGCTGCCTGTGTTCTCTTCAAGGATTTTGATGGATTCCTTTCTCACATTGAGGTCCTTCATCCATTTTGAGTCTATTTTGGTGTGTGGTGTAAGGAAATAGTCCAATTTCATTTTTCTGCATGTGGCTGTCCAATTTTCCCAGCACCATTTGTTGAAGAGGCTGTCTTTTTTCCATTGGACATTCCTTCTGCTTTGTCGAAGATTAGTTGACCATAGAGTTGAGGGTCTATTTCTGGGCTCTCTATTCTTTTCCATTGATCTATGTGTCTGTTTTTGTGCCAGTACCATACTGTCTTGATGTTGACAGCTTTGTAATAGAGCTTGAAGTTTGGAATTGTGATGCCACCGACTTTGGCTTTCTTTTCAATATTCCTTTGGCTATTCGAGGTCTTTTCTAGTTCCATATAAATTTTAGGATTTTTGGTTCTATTTCTTTGAAAAAATGGATGGGATTTCGATAGGGATTGCATCAAATGTTTAGAATGCTTTAGGTAGAATTGACATTTTCACAATATTTGTTCTTCCAATCCATGAGCATGGAATATTTTTCCATTTCTTTGTGTCTTCCTCAATTTCTTTCATGAGTACTTTATAGTTTTCTGAGTACAGATTCTTTCCTCTTTGGTTAGATTTATTCCTAGGTATCTTACGGTTTTGGGTGCAATTGTAAATGGGATTGACTCCTCAATTTCTCTTTCTTCTGTGTTGTTGTTAGTGAAAAGAAATGCAACTGATTTCTGTGCATTGACTTTATATCCTGACACTTTACTGAATTCCTGTACAAGTTCTAGCAGTTTTTGAGTGGAGTCTTTTGGATTTTCCACATATAATATCAAATCATCTTCAAAGAGTGATAGTTTGACAATTTGGATGCCTTTAATTTCTTTTTGTTTTCTGATTGCTGAGGCTAGAAGTTCTAGTACTATGTTGAAGAGCCCTGGTGATAATGGGCATCCTTGCCGTGTTCCTGACCTTAGCAGAAAAGCTTTCAGGTTTTCTGCATTAAGAATGATATTTTCAGTGGGTTTTTCATAGATGGCTTTGATAATATGGAGGTATGTGCCCTCTATCCCTACACTTTGAAGAGTTTTAATCAGGAAGGCATGCTGCTCTTTGTCAAATGCTTTTTTCTGCATCTATTGAGAGTATCATGTGGTTCTTATTCTTTCTTTTATTAATGTATTGTATCACATTGATGGATTTCCAGATGTTGAACCAACCTTGCAGCCCTGGAATAAATCCCACGTGGTCATGGTGAATAATCCTTTTAATGTAATGTTGGATCCTATTGGCCAGTATTTTGGTGAGAATTTCACATCTGTGTTCATCAAGGATATTGGTCTGTAATTCTCTTTTTTGATGGGATCCTTGTCTGGTTTTGGGATCAAGGTGATGCTGGCCTCATAGAATGAGTTTGGAAGTTTTCCTTCCATTTCTATTTTTTGGAACAGTTTCAGGAGAATAGGAATTAATTCTTCTTTAAATGTTTCATAGAATTCCCCTGGGAAGCCGTCTGGTCCTGGACTTTTGTTCGTTTGGAGATTTTTGATGACTGTTTCAATCTCCTTACTGGTTATGGGTCTGTTCAGGTTATCTATTTCTTCCTGGTTCAGTTGTGGTAGTTTATATGTCTCTAGAAATGTACCCATTTCTCCCCGTTTGTCGAATTTGTTGGCGTAAAGTTGCTCATAGTATGTTCTTATAATTGTTTGTATTTCTTTGGTGTTGGTTGTGATCTCTCCTCTTTCATTCATGATTTTATTTATTTGCATCCTTTCTCTTTTCTTTTTGATAAGTCTGGCCAGGGGTTTGTCAATCTTATTAATTCTTTCAAAGAACCAGCTCCTATTTTCATTGATTTGTTCTATTGTTTTTTTTTTTTGTTTTGTTTTGTTTTGTTTTTGTTTTTTTTCTTTTAGTTTCTATTTCATTGATTTCTGCTCTGGTCTTTATGATTTCTCTTCTCCTGCTGGGTTTAGGCTTTCTTTGTTGTTCTCTCTCCAGCTCCTTTAGGTGTAGGGTTAGGTTGTGTATTTGAGACCTTTCTTGTTTCTTGAGAAAGGCTTGTACCACTCTATATTTTCCTCTCAGGACTGCCTTTGTTGTGTCCCACAGATTTTGAACTGCTGTGTTTTCATTATCATTTGTTTTGATGAATTTTTTCAATTCTTCTTTAATTTCCTGGTTGACCCATTCATTTTTTAGAAGGATGCTGTTTAGTCTCCATGCATTTGCGTTCTTTCCAAATTTCCTCTTGTGATTGAGTTCTAGCTTCAGAGCATTGTGGTCTGAAAATATGCAGGGAATGGTCCCAATCTTTTGATACCGGTTGAGACCTGGTTTATGACCCAGGATGTGGTCTATTCTGGAGAATGTTCTATGTGTTGGACAGACTCTTTGAGTGATATAGTGTCCTTCCTCATCTCTTATTATAGTCTTTGGCTTAAAATCTAATTGATATGATATAAGGATTGCCCCCGCAGCTTTCTTCTGATGTCCATTGGCACGGTACATTCTTTTCCACCCCCTCACTTTAAATCTGGAGGTGTCTTCGGGTCTAAAATGAGTTTATTGTAGGCAGCACATGGATGGGCTTTGTTTTTTTATCCATTCTGATACCCTGTGTCTTTTGATTGGGTCATTTAGCCCATTAACTTTCAGGGTAACTATTGAGAGATATGAATTTAGTGCCATTGCATTGCCTCTAAGGTGACTGTTACTGTATATTGTCTCTGTTTCTTTCTGATATACTACTTTTAGGGTCTCTCTTTGCTTTTAGGACCCCTTTCAATATTTCCTGTAGATCTTGTTTGGTGTTTGCAAATTCTTTCAGCTTTTGTTTGTCCTGGAAGCTCTTTATCTCTCCTTCTATTTTCTATTTTCCTAGCTGGATATGGTATTCTTGGCTGCATGTTTTTCTCGTTTAGTGTTCTGAATATATCATGCCAGTTTTTTCTGGCCTGCCAGGTCTCTGTGGATAGGTCCGCTGCCAATCTAATGTTTTTATCCTTCTATGTTACAGACTTCTTGTCCCGGGCTGCTTTCGGGATTTTCTCTTTGTCACTAAGACTTGTAAATTTTACTATCAGGTGATGAGGTGTGGACCTATTTTTATTGATTTTGAGGGGCGTTCTTAGCATCTCCTGGATTTTGATATTTGTTCCCTTTGCCATATTTCGGAAATTCTCTCCAATAATTATCTCCAATATACCTTCTGCTCCCCTCTCTCTTTCTTCTTCTTCTGGAATCCCAATAATTCTAATGTTGTGTCATCTTATGGTGTCACTTATCTCTCGAATTCTCTCCTCGTGGTCCAGTATTTGTCTCTCTTTTGCTCAGCTTCTTTACTCTCTGTCATTTGGTCTTCTATGTCACTAATTCTTTCTTCTGCCTCATTTATACTAGCAGTGAGAGCTTCCATTATTTATTGCACCTCATTAATAGCTTTTTTTATTTCAACTTGGTTAGATTTTTGTTCTTTTATTTCTCCAGAAAGGGCTTTTATCTCTCCGGAGAGGGTTTCTCTAATATCTTCTATGCCTTTTTCGAGCCCGGCTAGAACCTTGAGAATCGTCATTGGAACTCTAGATCTCTCATATTACCAACGTCTGTATTGATTAGGTCCTGGCCTTTGGTACTGCCTCTTGTTCTTTTTTTTGTGTGTATGTGGTGAGTTTTTCCACCTTGTCAATTAGTCCAGATAAGATTTGCTTTCTCCTCCTGTGGAATTCCACTGTTCTTGGTGAATGAAGTTGGTCTTGGCTTGGTTTCTTGTTGATATTCTAGGGGAGGGACCTATTGTAGTGATTCTCAAGTGTCTTTGCCGCAGTCGGAATTGCACCTCCCATGCCAGGGGCCAGGCTAAGTAATCCGCTCGGGTTTGATTTCGGGAGCTTTTGTTCCCAGAGCACTTTCTGTAGAGTTCCGGAGGATGTGAATGAAGATGGCGGCCTCCCAATCTGCGGCCCAGAGGAGCCAAGAGCTTGGGGTCCTGCTCCTCAGTGCACCCTCAGAAAAAAGCGCCCAACTGCCCTTGCCTCCCTGGCCTCTGGTCGCACCCAAAGGAAAGCAGTCAATTGCTGGCGCTTGGAGAAAAGAGCCTGGTCGCTTACATCTCTGTGGCCTCCGGCAGCGCTCCAAGCCCACGCAGCCTGCAACTGGCTCAAGGTAACCCCCAGGCTGAGAGCTCACTCTTCAGCGTTGTCACTGTACCCGGCTTCCCAGCTCTAATACCTGTGAGCTCTGTGGCACTCAGACACCACCTGTCCTTCTGTGACCCCGCGGGACCTGGGGTTACACTGACCCCGCGTGGGCTTCCCCCTGGTTTAGCCTCTGTAGCGATTTACCTCAGTGGAGCAGACTTTTAAAAGTCCTGATATTGTGCTCTGTTGCTCCGCCGCTTGCCGGGAGCCGGCCCCTAACCCTGTGGTCTGTCTTCCCATCGCTTTGGATACACTTCTCCGCAGGTCCTACTTTTCAGAAAGTGATCGATTTTCCGTTTCTAAAATTGATGTTCTTCTTCTCTTCGATTTCCCGTTGGATTCGTAGGTGTTCACAATGGTGAGATAAGCTATCTAGCTGATCTCCCGCTACCCTATGTCATCTCAGCCTGCTACTTCTCCACCATCTTGACTCCTCTGCCACACTACATAATTCTTAAAGGGACTATCAACCAAGATGATCTAACAATTGTAAATATCTATGCCCCCAATAAGGGAGCAGCCAAATACATAAGAAAACTATTAAACAAGATAAAGAGTCATATTGATTTGAATACATTAATAACAGGAGATCTTAACACACCTCTCTCAGAAATAGACAGATCATCGAAGCAGAAAATCAATAAAGAAACAAGAGCGTTGAATCATACATTGGACCAGATGGACCTCATAGATATATACAGAACATTCCACCCTAAAACAACAGAAAACTCATTCTTCTCAAGTGCACATGGAACCTTCTCAAGAATAGACCACATACTGGGTCACAAATCAGGGCTCAACCAATACCAAAAGACTGAGATTATTCCTTGCATATTCTCAGATCACAATGCTTTGAAACTGGAGCTCAATCACGAGGAAAAGTTCAGAAGGATCTCAAACACCTGGAAGCTAAAGACTACCTTGCTTAAGAATGCTTGGATCAAACAGGAGATCAAAGAAGAACTTAAACAATTCATTGAAACCAGTGAGAATGAAGACACTTCACTCCAAAACCTATGGGATACAGCAAAGGCCGTCCTAAGGGGGAAATACATAGCCATCCAAGCCTCCCTCAAAAAAAAGAAAAATCCAGAATACGCCAGCTGTCTCTACACCTTAAAGAACTGGAGAATCAACAACAAATCAAACCAACTCCACACGTAAGAAGGGAAATAATCAAGATTAGAGCAAAGATCAATGAGGTAGAAACCAGAGATACAGTAGAACGTATCAATGAAACTAGAAGCTGGTTTTTTGAAAGAATCAATAAGATCGATAAACCATTGGCCACACTAATCCAAAAGAAAAGAAAGAAAGCCCAAATTAACAAAATTATGGATGAAAAGGGAGAGATCACAACTAACACCAAGAAAGTAGAAGCAATCATCAGAAGTTATTATCAACAGTTATATGCCAATAAGCTAAGCAACCTAGATGAAATGGATGCATTCCTGGAAAACTATAAACTCCCAAAATTGAACCAGGAAGAAATGGACAACCTGAATAGACCGATATCTAGTAACAATATTGAAGCAGTGATCAAAAACCTCCCAAAAAACAAGAGCCCAGGACCTGACATCTTCCCTGGGGAATTCTATCAAACTGTCAAAGAAGAAATAACACCTATTCTCCTGAAGCTGTTTCAAAAAATTGAAGCAGAAGGAAAACTTCCAGACGCTTTTTATGAAACTAGCATTACCCCGATCCCCAAACCAGGCAAAGACCTTACCAAAAAGGAGAATTGCAGACCAATATCACTGATGAATATGGATGCTAAGATTCTCAACAAGATCCTAGCAAACAGGATCCAACAGCACATTAAAAAGATTATCCACCATGACCAAGTGGGATTCATCCCTGGGTTACAAGGATGGTTCAACATTCGCAAATCAATCAATGTGATAGAACCAATCAATAAGAGAAGAGAGAAGAACCACATGGTCCTCTCAATTGATGCAGAAAAAGCATTTGACAAAATCTAGCATCAATTCCTGATTAAAATGCTTCAAAGTATAGGGATAGAGGGAACATTCCTGAACTTTATCAAATCTATCTATGAAAGACCCACAGCAAATATCATCCTCAATGGGAGAAAGCTTGCAGTCTTCCCGTTGAGATCAGGAACACAACAAGGATGCCCACTCTCACCACTCTTGGTCAACATAGTATTAGAAGTCCTAGCAGCAGCAATCAGACAACAAAGAGAAATAAAATGTATCCAAATTGGCAAGGAAGAAGACAAACTCTCTTCACAAATGACATGATTCTTTATATGGAAAACCTGAAAGACTCCACCTCCAAACTTCTAGAACTCATACAGCAATTCAGTAATGTGGCAGGATGCAAAGTCGATGTACAGAAATCAGTGGCTTTCTTATACACTAACAATGAAAATACAGAAAGGCAAATTAAAGAATCGACTCCATTTACTATAGCACCAAGAATCATAAGATACCTGGGAATAAACCTAATCAAAGCGCTAAAGGATCTGTACTTGAGGAACGACAGAACACTCATGAAAGAAATCGAAGACACAAAAAGATCATGCTCTTGGATCGGAAGAATAAACATTGTTAAAATGTCTATACTGCCTAGAGCAATCTATTCTTTTAATGCCATTCCGATCAAAATTCCACGGGTATTTTTCAAAGTGCTGGAGCAAATAATCCTAAAATTTGTATGGAATCAGAAGAGACCCCAAATTGCTAAGGAAATTTTGAAAAACAAAAATAAAACTGGTGGCATCACGTTACCTGATTTCAAGATTTACTACAAAGCTGTGATCACCAAGACAGCATGGTACTGGCATAAAAACAGACACATAGACCAGTGGAACAGAGTAGAGAGCCCAGATATGGACCCTCAACTCTATGGTCAAATAATCTTTGACAAAACAGGAAAAAATATCCAGTAGAATAAACACAGTCTCTTCAATAAATGGTGCTGAGAAAATTGGACAGCTATATGTAGAAGAATGAAACTCGACCATTCTCTTACACCATACACAAAGATAAACTCGAAATGGATAAAAGACCTCAACATAGACAGGAATCCATCAGAATCCTTGAGGAGAACATAGGCAGTAACCTCTTTGATATCAGCCACAGCAACTTCTTTCAAGATATGTCTCCAAAGGCGAAGGAAAGAAAAGTGAAAATGAACTTTTGGGACTTCATCAAGTTCAAAAGCTTCTGCAGAGCAAAGGAAACAGTCAACAAAACAAAGAGGCAACCCATGGAATGGGAAAAGATATTTGCAAATAACTGTACATACAAAAGGTTGATATCCAGGATCTATAAAGAACTCCTCAAACTCAACATACACAAAACATACAATCATTTTAAAAATTGGGAAGAATATATGAACATACACTTCTCCAATGAAGACATACGAATGGCTATCAGATACATGAAAAAATGTTCATCATCACTTGCCATCAGGAAGATTCAAATTAAAACCACATTGAGATATCACCTTACACCAGTTAGAATGGCCAAAATTAGTGAGACAGGAAACAACGTGTGTTGGAGAGGATGTGGAGAAAGGGGAACCCTCTTACACTTTTGGTGGAAATGCAAGTTGGTACAGCCACTTTGGAGAACAGTATGGAGATTCCTTAAGAAATTAAAAATAGAGCTTCCCTATGACCCTGCAATTGCACTCCTGGGTATTTACCCCAAAGATACAGATGTAGTGAAAAGAAGGGCCATCTGTATCCCCATTGTTTATAGCAGCAATGGCCACGGTCACCAAACTTTGGAAAGAAACAAGATGCCCTTCAACGGATGAATGGATAAGGAAGATGTGGTCCACATATACTATGGAGTATTATGCCTCTATCAGAAAGGACGAATACCCAACTTTTGTAGCAACATGGACAGGACTGGAAGAGATTATGCTGAGTGAAATAAGTCAAGCAGAGAGAGTCAAGTATCATGTGGTTTCACTTATTTGTGGAGCATAACAAATAACAGGGAGGACAAGGGGAGATGGAGAGGAGAAGGGAGTTGAGGGAAACTGGAAGGGGAGGTGAACCATGATATACTTTGGACTCTGAAATGCAACCTGAGTGTTTTGAAGGGGCAGGGTGTGGGAGGTTGGGGGAACCAGGCGGTGGGTATTAGGGAGGGCACAGATTGCATGGAGCACTGGTTGTGGTGCAAAAACAATGAATACTGTTACACTGAAAATAAATAAAAATTAAAAAAAAAAGAACAACTCAGTCACGTTTGAACACCCCCCCCTTTTCTTCTTTGTATAGATGATAAAATATTTCTACGTCTTTGAGTTTTTTATAATATAGATAATATAAAAAAATAAAAGCTGAATAAATAATCCTGTTAAAAAAAAAGAATAATTTACTGTCCTTCTGTATCTCTAACTGCAGTCTTTTGCTGAATATCTAATTTACCTCGTATGGGATTTGCTACCCCAGCTTTCTTTTGAGGCCTGTTGGCAAGAAAGATGGCTCTCCATCCCTTCACTTTCAGTCTTGATGTATCTTTAGGCTCAAAACATGTCTCTTGTAAAAAGTATATGGGTGGGTCCTGTTGTTTTACCAAGTCTCCAAACTTGTAATGTTTTATGGGAGTATTTAGACCATTCACATTGAGAGTGATTATCGAAAGATACATTTTTATTGACATAATGCTGCCTGTGAAGTCCTTGTTTCTATAGATTGCCTATGTAAATTTCTGTTCTATGTCACTCTTGGGTTATTTCTTCTTTTGTAGAACCCCCCCCCCCCTTAATATTTCCTTAAGGGCCCGCTTGGTGGTCACATACCTTTTTAAACCTTGTCCGTCTTGGAAGCTCTTTATCTCTCAATCCATTTTGAATGTCTTCCTTGCTGGATAAAGTATTCTTGGCAGCATGTTCTTCTCATTTAGTGCTCTGAATATGTCTTGCCAGCCCTTTCTGGTTTTCCAGGTTTCTAAGGACCAGCCTGAAGTTATTCTGATGGTCCTTCCTCTGTAAGCAAGAAATCTATTTTCCACAGATTCCCTGAAGTCCTCTTGCCTGAAATTATGATTCATGATTTTCACAATTAATTGTCTCAAGGTGTTTCTAGACTCATTGATCCAGGGATTGTCCTTCTTGCCTCTAGGACATGAACGTTTGCTCCTATACCCAGATTAGGGAAATTTTCATCCAGAATTTGTTCAACTATAACTTCTAGTCTTATCTCTTTCTCCACCCCTCAGCAATCCCAGTAATTCTGATGTAAGAACTTTTGGCATGGCATGCTGCAATCATGGGATTATGTATTTCCCTTTTAGTGGCATGTCATGATGCAAACATGGCATCATGTATTTCCCTAATTCTGTTTTCATGGCTTATAAGCATTTGTTCCAGGCCCCCTCCTGATCCTTCTTCTCTATCATTCTTTGTCTTCTAGATCACTAATTTTATCTTTTGCCTCAGGTACCCTATCTTTTAGAGTATTTAGATGAGATTAAATCTAATTGGTAGCATTTTTCACTTCTGCCAGATCAGCTCTCACTTCCCTCTTTAGAGTTTCTATGTTGTCACTAAGGGTCTTCTCCAGCGTAGCCATTGCCTAGATAATTTTTATCCCAAATTCCCTTTCTGACATACTGTTTATATCCATATCTAGTAGTTCTGTGGCATCAGCCATGGTCTCTGAATTTTTACTCTGTTGGGGATTCCTCCTCTTAGTCATTTTTGTGAGATGTGGTTGAGGGGATGTGTAGCTGAATATATCAACCATGATCCAGGTAAGAAGTGCCCTGGAAAATTTTGGAGCTATTGGAAGTCACCTCCAAAAAGAAATAAAAAGAAATGAGAGAGAGAAAAGGAAAAAAAAAATAGAGAAAACCCAGCCAAAATGAGCCCCAAAATAAGATTTATAATGTATATAAACAAAAATGAACAAACAGGGACGCCTGGGTGGCTCAGTTGGTTGAGCAGCTGCCTTCGGCTCAGGTCACGATCCCAGCGTCCCGGGATCGAGTCCCGCATCGGGCTCCTTGCTTGGCAGGGAGCCTGCTTCTCCCTCTGCCTCTGCCTATGCTCACTCACTCTCTCTCCCTCTCGCTCTCTGACAAATAAATGGGTAAAATCTTTAAAAAAAAATGAACAAACAGACCAACAAAAGTAAAAGACAAGAAAAAAAAAGAAAAACCTCAGCAGAAGTGAACTCCAAGAATAAGATTTATATTGTACCGGAATAAAAACAAACACACAAGAAGACTGACAGAAGAATAAGATGGGAGGTTGGTTATAAATCCTCGATGTGAGTGAAGGTTATTTCAGTTCTTCCTGGTTGTATCTTGTTATCTTTTTTAAAGGACTAAACTTTCCAGAGATATAAGGAAATCAAAGCTGGTTTATACATAGGGGTAGCGTTGAATAGGGAAATAGGAATACTGTGAAGCTTATATCTGTATGTATATTTAAATAAAAAAGAAAAGAAAAAAAGGAACACAGGTATATGTATGAAAAAAGTTCTAGTTAAGAAGTTATTATGGAATATGTTCTATTAAATCTCTAGTTGCAATGGTAAGTAGTTTGAAGAAATTAAAAGAACAAGAATATTGAGAACGAATTTAAAAAAAAAAGTTCTATATATGAAATAAACAGGTTTTAGGGCAATACCAGGAGCTTAATGTATTGTTTTCCCCTGATGTTGTGATTTTACAGATTTATGGGGATCCTGTGGTGGTTGTCCTCTTGTTCTTTTAGCTTGTCTTCTGGAGGAAGTCCCTGCTGCATCGTTTTTCAGTCAATCTTGCTTGGGCAGATTCATCCTGCCCCTATCAAGGGGCTTGGCTCTGTGGAAACCGGTTTTTCAGGCTTTTGTTCTCTGCAAGTTTTTGTTCTTTGGTGGCTTTTTGTGTTTTTTTTTTTTTTTCTGAGGTTTAGTGGAAAGTAAAATGTCTGCACCCAGAGATCTGCCTCGGACAGAAGCCTCAGTCTACTCCCCTCTGCTTGGTCCAGAACACACAGACTCCCCTTTGCAAACTCCACTGAACACCGCAACCTCCCACAGGCAATGCATACTCCCAGCCACTGTCTCAGTGGATGCTGGAGGCCCCCACTTGTCTCTGCACCCCTGTGTCACTAAAACCTTGAATGAAATAGGTCCAGAGAGCTTGATTCTGGTGACTTCCATTGCTGGGACTTCTGTCTGGAGGCCAGACCCATGCCAGGTGCACTGACACCCAGAAGCCACACAAGGCCTAAAAGGCTGCAGGCTGAGGGATCCCAACTGGAATCTGCACCGGGCTCCCTCAGGTGTGGGCTGGGTACACTCAGACCCTACGACTGCACAAGTTGCAGATGGATGTGGTCCTAGAGACCACCGGCTGGTACCCACACCAGGATCTCTCAGGTGTGGGTGGGAGTTCCCCCAGCCACCACGGAGTGGTGCTGCAAGTCGTGGAAAGGCACAGGCTCAGGGACCATGGACTGGAGATACTGCCAGATTATTCCTGGCATGGGTGGTCTGGCATGGGTGTCAGCGGTGGCTGTCCTGGGACCATGGGCTTAGGCTCTTTCCCATGACTGCCTGATTCCATCAGTTGCCCCTTAAGATCTTTTGCTCTTTTTGAGTGCTTTTAACCAGGTTCCATGTTAATGCTGGTCCCCAATCACAGGGCACTTTTGTATTGGGATATTTCCAATGGGTTGCTTCTGATGGCTCCCTTCCCTTTCTGTTTATTCTCCAATATCAATCTGAGGTTTCCCACTCTGCTTTACCTCTCCACTGATGTCTTATGTCCCATAGAGATCCAGAAGTGTATAATCTTACATCTCAGGCTGATTACATGGGTGTTCAGAGTGTTCTGCTAGATAATTAGCTCACTTTAGGGGACTGGTTGACACAGGGTCTCCTACTTCTCTGCCATCTTGCCCCTCCTCCATCTTGAAATTATTTTAAATGTCAGTTCTTTTAGAATATCTCTTGAAGGAGTTCCTTGGACTACTTAGAGAACACTCTGATGTTAGAAAGCTGGAAAAAAAACATAAATCAACTCTTATTAATTCATTAATATGTGTGGGGCACTATGATGTGGGTTTGCACACATTATTTCATGTAATATTTGCAATAACTTTGAGACCTTAAATGTTAGAAAGTAAGGAAATGTAGTGTAAATGCCTGACATTAAGCTTTCCATTGCCAAAGCAACTATTTAAAAGCCATCGATCTTGAATAAACATATTGCCAGCTTTCTGATATAGCCACTAGCTAAACAACTATAAAAGGAACAAAACTGCTCCTTGAGGTCCCCCATTTAGAAAGTCCCGAGTAACTTAAACAACTGGTCACTTGACTGAACCACATTTCACTTATCCTTATTTACACCCATGTTTTAAATTTTCTAGTAAGTAGTAAACCCAGACTACCATAGGTACTTTACCGTTTACTCCAAAAAATCAGAGACTTACCCCACACACTCCTCATTGCATGTATGTGTTAGGGGTAGTGGATTCTGAAATCAGGAATGTGTTCTGGGTCTGGTATATTAAGGAATTCAAATTATAAACAGGTAGTGCCATGGACATGACTAGAGAACACCAAATCTACATTTATAGGGACTTCCAAAAGTGACCTTGCCTCAGGACATGCAACAAGGATGTTGGGATCACAAACACATACTGAAATACTATGTAATGTTAAATTATTATATATTATAAGGAATATGTGTTGCATATACACCGTTGTATATATTTTATATTAACAATTCAACAAATTAAGGTGGAGTTCCACAAATACGAAATATAGAATTGTGTAAGGTAGTGAAGTACAAAGGTGTTGGTTTATGAGGATGCCTGTAGCTGTGGTAATTAGAGGAAATACAATGATGGAAGGTATGATCTTGGCTTAGATGAGTTAATCAGAGCATTGGCAGAGGGGAAGAGAAGCAATGGAAGACAAGACATTAATCAAAATAAACACTATATGGAGTAAAAAACAATGGGAGAGAACTTGTTGAACAAAATATTTTAATATAAAGTATTAATGTAGATTTGGGGGGCAATATGTGGTATAATACTTTAATTGGTAATATTAAATAATATCAATCTAAAATACTTTCAAAATGAATTAGAATTTTAAAAACTGTGAAATTGTTCAAACTAAAAACTTTTCACTATCAAGGTTTGTTTTTTCCAGTTGTAAATTCAAGATCTACTATATAGTAAGATTTTACATTGCCCTATAAGAAGCGTATTGCAGTAGCATCTAATACCAACCTCTAATCCTCTCTCCATGATTATTTTTCTACAAAATGTAAGATCATTTATGGATCCTAGAGAATATAAAATATAAGCAGGAGATGCTAGATCATTTTGTAGGAACATATGAACCCTAATATTTTAATTTAATAATTTTAATAATTTAATTTAATAATTTAATAATTCTGTTCAATTCATTAAGATTTCTGAAATATCCTATAACATGGGGATATTTCCAGCATAATATGACCTCTAGTGCTGTTTTATTATTCTTATTAAACTTTGTTTTGCTTGCCTGTGTCTTTTGTTGGTACATCCCACACATGTTTTGAGAGCCATTTAAAAAGCCAAATTCCCCTTCAAGTATACTGGATTGTTCATGAATGAATTCCCCCTACATATGTTCTTTAATCTTAAAGCACTTTAAAAATCATATATAATATATCACAATACTGAATGGATCAAAAACTATTACATGACATTATAGATTTAATTTTATGAATATTCCTTTTATAAATAATCACCTGAATGAATAATATTCTTTGTTGTTGCGTTTCAGACGTATTTCATAATCATATCCATGGTGTGTATTTCCAATAATTAAAAAAAAAAAGTAAGCCACATGGCTCAATTTTATAGAAAACTGGCTTGCAAAGACTGAGAGGAATGACATAACCTGATTGAAAACTTACAGGAGAAACTTTTAAGCCCAGGTCTGTTTGACTAAAGGACCATGATGAGACACAATATTCCAGGGGGTGATCCCTAATAGTATTGGTCACTGGTGGACCAGAATGATGAGACCTACAACCCATCCCAAATCACCATGGACATATAACCTGAGCAAAAACATACCTATGACATAATGTCACACTGATTGGGGTTTAGTAACCAAGCGATTCTGATACACTCCCTCACAGAGCTTTAATGAAAACTACATTAGATGTTCCATGGAAAGTAATTTGAATCTCCTCTACAATAGTCAGAATGATATAAATCTGTCACTCATTTTTTTAATGAGGTTATCTTTCTTTTATTTATTATTATTTTTTATTATCAACATAGGGATTCAGGGACTGTAGTGTCAATGTTTGGTCACAAAAAGGTGATTAAGAGCAAGGTTTGTTTTATATTTTTAGAGCCCATGGCAAAATGAAAGGATAGAGTCACTTGTTCTAAAAATAGTTAAAGCAAGTGACATTTAAAGTATTAATACATAAAGACATTTTCCCATTTTTTTCTGATTTCTCAGAAATTATTTCTGAGAATTATTTCTCAGAAATATATTTTTAATATATTTGTTGTTTAATGTACTTCAAGATAAAAAATAAATTAAAATTAAAATTTTAACATGAATCTCATTGTTTGCCTTAATATTATGCAGAACTATTTTTTCAGTTACTGTAAATCTGTTTCTATTTTTTAAATTTTTATTTTAATTTCAGTTAGCGAATATACAGTGTTACATTATTTCAAGTGTACAATATCATGATTCAAAAAGTCCATACATCACCTGGTGTTCTTTACAAATGCATTCCTAATTCCCATTAGCTATTTCACCCATCTATACCACCGATCTCCCCTCTAGTAGCCATCAGTTTGTTTTCTATCATTAAGAATCTTCTCTTGGCTTGTTTCTCTATCTTTCTCCTCTTCCTCTTCCTCCTCTTCCTCCTCCTCTTCTTCTTCTTCTTCTTCTTCTTCTTCTTCTTCTTCTTCTTCTTCTCTTCTTTTTTTTTTTTTTAGTTCCTCATAAGTGTGAAATCATAGGCTATTTGTCTTTCTCTGGCTGACTTATTTTGCTTAGCATAATAGTCTCCAGTTTGCTAAACTAAAACATTGTAGTTTTAATTTGCATTTCCTTGTGGATGAGTGATTTTGAACATCCTTTCATATATCTGTTGGCTATCTTGATGTTTTCTGTTGACAAATGTCTATTCACGTCTTTTGACCATTTTTAAATTGGATTACTTGTTTTTTTTTTAAGTTCTTTATTTTTTTTAAGTTCTTTATATATTTTTGACACTAACCTTTCATCAGATCATTTGTAAATATTTTCTCACATTCCAGAAGTTGCCTTTTAATTTTGTTGGTTGTTTCCTTCGCTGTTTTATTTTGATGTAGTCACAATAGTTTTGTCTTGTCTTGCTATTTTATAAAAAATTTAATCAATGTATTTTCTCATTTTATTTTATTTTTCTTTCATCCAAATTTGCATTTACATTCCAGTTAGTTAACATACAGTGTAACATTAGTTTCAGGTAGAGAATTTAGTGATTTATCACTTACATACAACACCCAGTGCTCAACACAACAACTGTCTTCCTTAATATACATCACCTATTAAACCCATCCCCAGCCCATCTTCCCTCTGGTAATCATCAGTTTGTTTTCTGTAGTTAAAAGTCTGTTTCGTGGTTTGCTTCTCTTTTCTCCCCCATAGTCATTTGTTTTCTTTCTTAATTTCCACACATGAGTGAAATCATATGGTATTTGTCTTTTCCTGATGGACTGATTTTGTTTAGCATGATAAGTTCTAGCTTCATCCGGGATGTTCCAAATGGCAAGATTTCATTATTTTTATGTCTGAGTAATATTCCATTGTAATATTCCATTACATTCCAATATATATACACACACCATATCTTCCTTATCCATTCATCAGTTGATTGACACATGGACTCTTGCCATAGTTTAGCTCTAGTTGATAGTGCTCATATAAATACCAGGATGCATGTATCCCTTTGTATCAGTATTTTTGTATCTTTGGGTAAATACCTAGTAGTGTAATTGTTGGATCACAGGGTAGTTCTATTGCTAATGTTTTGAGGAACTTCCATACGGTTTTGCAAAGTGGGTTCACAGTTTGCACTACCACTAACAGTTAAGAGGATTCTCTTTTCTCCACATGCTTTCCAACACAAGTTATTTCCCGTGTTGTTAATATACCTATTATGTGAAGTGAGAAGTGATATTTCATTGTATTTTTGATTTGTATTTCCCTGATAATCAGTGATATTGAGCATCTATTCCATCTCTAGGTCTTCTTTGGAAAAACATCTATTCATGTCTTCTGCCCATTTTTAACTGCACTGTTTGTTTTGGGAGTATTGATATTGATAGTTTCTTTACATAGTTATTAATGCTTTCTCAGACATGTCATCTGCAAATATCTTCTCCCATTCTAAAGGCTGCCTTCTAGTTTTGTTGATTATTCCTTTTGCTGTGCAGAATATTTTCATTCCGATGAGATTCCAATATTTATTTTTGCTTTTGTTTCTTTTCCATAAGGAGACCTATCTAGTTAGGATTTGCTAGAGTTGATATCTAAGAGGTTACTGACTGTGCTTTTCTCCAGGATTTTAATGGTTTCTTGTCTCACATTTAGGTCTGTTCTCCACTGTTTTATCTCACTTTTTAAGTTTAAATTCGATTAGCCAGATTATAGTACATCATTAGTTTTTGATATAGTGTTCAGTAATTCATTGTTTCAGTATAACCCTCAGTGCTCATCACATCATGTGCCCTCTCTAATGCCCAACATCTAGTTTCCCAATCCCTCCAACCACCTCCGTTTCAAAATGCTTAGTTTATTTCCTGGAGTCAAGAGTTTCATATGGTTTGTCTCACTATCTGATTTCTTACCATCCAGTTTCTGGCCCCACCCCTATTGTCCTCTGCACTATCCCTTATGTTCCACATATGAGTGAAACCATATGACAATTGTTTTTCTGATTGACTTCTTTCACTTACATAATCCCCTCCAGTTTCATCCATGTTGACGTAAATGTTAGATATTCATCATTTCTATGGCTGTGTAATACTTCATTGTACAAATGGACCACGTATTCTTTATCCATTCACTCACTGAAGGACTGATGTCCCTAAATGTAACTATTTCAGTATTTATTCTACTGGTATCTTCTGAGGTTCTTGGATCTGTGACTTGAAAACATTAATTTAGAAAATTCTCTCTCATATTTTTTTAAGTATTTATTCTATCTCTTTTCTCTTTCTCATAGTCTCATATTCCCATTATGCTAATGTTTATTTTTTTGTAGTTGCTACGCAGTCCTTGGATTTTCTGTTCTGTTTTTAAAGTCTGTCTTGTTTGCTTTTCATTATTGACAATTCCTATAGTATATTATCTAGCTTAGAGATTCTTTTCTCAGATGGTTCAAGTCTGCTAATAAGACCATTAAAAATATTTTTTCTGTTAAAGTGTTTTTGATCTGTAACTTTTGCTTTTATTTTTTTTTCTTAGAATTTACATCTGTCTGGTTACATAACTCATTTTTTCATTATATCTACTTCATACATTACATCTCATTGACTACTAATTATAATTGTTTTGAATAACATGATCTAATAAGTCCAATATCCTTCGATGTCTGGGTCTGATGGTTATTCTGTGTCTTCATTTTTTTAATAACTTTTTTTTTCTTTATAGCTGGAGATACTATCCTGGGTAAAAAGAAATTGATGTACATAGGTCTTTAGGTTAAAGCCTGAGCCTCTGGTTCAGGTCATGATCCCAGAGTCCTGGGATTGAGTCCCACACTGCGCTCTCTGCTCAGCAGGGAGCCTGCTTCCCCCTCTCTCTCTCTGCCTGCCTCTCTGCCTACTTGTGATCTCTCTCTCTGTTAAATAAATACATACATAAAATCATTAAAAATAGATAAATAAGAATGTGATGATAAGGTGTTGGTGGAAGGAATGCATTCTATAGTGCTATAATTAAATCTCAGTCTTTTGGAGCATCTATGTCTCTGGTCTGTGAGCCTCACAAGTGTTTCTCTTCTTTTTCCATTATTTTTCTCACCTAATGGATTTTTTAAAATGCCTGGAATGGTCTGGACTTGACTATTTCCTGTTTCCCACATTGATGCCTAGACTGGGCTGTAGTTGGAGATTTCTCTTTTCCAACTACAGATGACTGCTGTTTGTTATTTCCATTCCTCTAGTGTGTTATACTCTGATAAGACGTCAGCAGTTTACTTTAGGTTTACTGGTTTCTTCTGAGGGAAGGCCTTGTTAAGAACTATAGAATGCTGCCAAATATTAAAATGTTTCATTTTCCTCTCTTTTTGTCAGAAGAGTGAAAGTATTGCTCAAGTTCCTTGAGGTGAAACACACAAAAGTTTGGAGGCCTCATATGTGACAGGAGATACCTGGTGTTTTTAAATCTTGAACTTTTTTTTTTACATAGAGCTCCTGGAATCTAATTGATTACAGACCAGATTCTCCTAATCCAGCACTGATTCCCATAGCAGTTTCCTTTTGTAAATCTCTGATAAGTTAAGCTATAACTCCCAATATGTGTCTGTCTCTTCAGTCTTGGTGCAAGGCTTTGTGCTGTGTTGTATCTCTTTTTCATATCCAAGACGGAGTTGTTAATTTTTCAGTGTGCTCACCTTTTTACTTGATAGGATGGATTTATGACTTCCAAGCTTCTTACCTGTGGAATCAGAAACCAGAAGTCAGAATTATTTAATTTGTAGTAGAAAGCTATATCTTTGGTCATTTTTAAAAATATTATCTTGTTTCTTTATACTTAAGTGTACTTTTATATTCAACATATATTCACATTTTGCATTTTATCCAATATTATAATACCTTTTAATTAAAATATTTGGAACATATACACCTAATGTAATTACTTTATGTGGTTAATTTTAAGTCTACCTCATTGGTTTTTTTTAATTTTATTTATTTGACAGACAGATCACAAGTAGTCAAGGAGGCAGGCAGAGAGAGAAGAGAGGAAGCAGGAAGCAGGCTCCCTGCTGAGCAGAGAGCCCAATGCGGGGCTCAGTCCCAGGACGCTGGGATCACGACCTGAGCTGAAGGCAGCGGCTTTAACCCACTGAGCCACCCAGGCGCCCCTACCTCATTATTTTTGTTTCTTCTTTGGCTTTGTTATTTATTGCCTTTTACAGTGGGTTGGTACCCAACCATGACCTGAAAGTAGTGGAGAAGAGAGTGCACATGAGCTCACAATAGCTCACACTCCCAAAGTCACAAAATGCAGAGATTCACACAGGTCCCAGGAATTCCCCCAGGAGAACTGCAATGAGTGCAAACCATGGGAGTCTGTGAAGGTTGGTGCACACAGAAGTGGAGATAGTTTGACTCAGAGAGTTTATTGAAGATGGGTCCATGATCTTGTGGCTCAAGGCCAGAGATCAAGTCACAGCCATTTTTGCTCTGACCCTCTGAAGAAGCACGGAAAGCCACCAGGGAACAAAAGCCCACATAAAGGGCCAGCTTACATTAATCCCTTCCTCCTGACAAAGGGTGGGACAGCTCTCCCCAGGCAAAGATACTTGAAAAGCAGCACAAAAGACCCCTCTCCCAGAAGACAGCCTGGAAGAACAGATGAATGACAAGCTTAAGGATCCCACAAAACTTTAAAATTCCAGAGACAGGGGAAAACAAATTCAGGTGTTTCCTTACTACTTGTTTATCCTTTATTCTAATTTTTCTTTTTTTTTCTTTACCTTTTGCCCATTGAATAGAATCTTATTTTACCAGCTTTTGTTTTTAAGTAATTTTTAACTTCTATTTTTCACATCTACCTTTTAAAGATATATGCTTCATTCTAGTTCTTTTTTCTCTCTATTCAATTTGATTTTTATATAATTATAAATTTTTATTTCTTTGCAATTTTGGGATGTGGTGGCTTCTAACAACAGAACATAATTCAATCAGGAACAAAAAGACCACCCTTATTTGTCCACCCTGTGATATTATAGTCCCTACCCCCCTTTCAAAAGTATATTTTTATTGTATCTTGGCTTTGTGTGCTTTTCTGTGGTGGCTTCTGACCACTTTGGATTTTTTCTAGGGTGCATTCTACTTGGGTCATGGTTGATATTTTTGACTCCGTTCATTCACTTACCCATCTTTCACTGGGCACAGTGACTAAGAGGAACTCACAACAAAGAAGAGAACCAGAGGTAATGTTCTCTAACAGAGCTAATTAATATAGATATAAGTAGGATGTCAGATATGGCATACAGGATAGGAAAAATAGCTAATAACTAGGCTTGAAGATAGTATGCATTAGAATACTGAATCCCTGATGGCAGAAATGAGATCTAATCAGGCTGAAC
Source organism: Eira barbara (assembly GCA_020311275.1). Taxonomy (NCBI): domain Eukaryota; kingdom Metazoa; phylum Chordata; class Mammalia; order Carnivora; family Mustelidae; genus Eira; species Eira barbara. The sequence goes on from JAHRIG010000425.1 coordinate 265,366, forward strand.
GTAAAACTGCTACGAATCAGATGCAATCCAAATTGAATGTTCTAACAGCTAGAGTCAATGAGGCAGAAGATATAATATGTGACCTAGAGGGCAAGCTTATGGAAATTAAACAAGTTTAGGAAAAGAGAAAAGGCAACTAATAGCTCAAGAAGAAAGGCTTAGAGAATTTAATGATGCCTTGAAACAGAATGAATGTCCTTATTATTGGGATCCCAGTGGGTGTGGGAGGAGAGAGAGGATTAGAAGGTGTATTTGAGCTAATCATGGCTAAGAATATCCTCTATTCTGGGAGAGAAACAAACCTCCATTTCCAAGAGGCAGATAAGCCAGTTCCCCAAATCAATAAAAATAGATCAACATCCCAAAATATAATATTGAACCTTGCAAATCTTAGAGCCAAAGAAGCTATCCTGAGAGAAGCTAGGGAGAGGACGTTCCTTACATGAGGAGAGAGGAACATCAGAATATCAACAGACCTATCCAAAGGAACATGGCAGGCCAGAAAGGGCTGGCAAGATATATTCAAGGTATTAAAAGAGAAGAACATTTAGAATTTCCTTCAAGGCTGTCATTCAGAAGGAAAAGTGAGATAAAGAGCTTCCAGGACAGATGAAAAATGAAAGACTATGTGACCTCCAAGCCAGTCCTGCAAGAAATATTAAGGGGGATACTGTACATTAAAAGACACCTTAAGAGTAATATAGACCAGAAAATAATAGAAAATCTACAGAAACGGGGGCTTTATAGGCAAAAATGGCACTAAATTAATATCTTTTGATGATTACTCTGAATATAAATGGGATGAGTATTCCAATAAAAAGAAACAGATTTTATCAGATTGGACAAAAAAGCAAGGGCCATCCATATGCTATCTACAGGAGACTCATTTTATACTTAAAGACACCTCTAGGTGAGAGAGTGGAGAAATATTTACCACACTAATGACCTTCAAAAAAAGCAGTGGTAGCAATCCTCATATGAGACAAATTAGACTTTAAACCAAATACAATAGTAGGAGATGTGGGGGGGGTGGGCACTATATCATACTTACAGGGTCTATCCTACAAGAAGATATAACAGTTATAAATATCTGTGTCCCCAACGTGGAAGCAGCCAATTATATATACCAACTAAAAATCAAAGTAAAGAAACATATTGATAATAATACACTAATTGTAGGGGACTTTAATAACCCACTTGCAGCAATGTTCAGAGAATCTAAGGAGAAGATCAACAAAGAAACAATGACTTTGTATGACACACTGGATCAGGTGGATTTTGCAGGTATATATACAGAGCATTCCATCCTAAGTCAACACAATACTCATTCTTCTTGAACACACATGGGGTTTTCTCCAGAATAAAGCACATAGTGGGTTACAAGTCAGGTTTCTACCCACACCAAAAGATTGAGAATTTTCCTTGCACATTTTCAGGCCACATTACTTTGAACCTGGAATGCAACCATAAGGAAAAATTTGAAAGGAACCCAAACACTTGGGGTTTAAAGAGCATCCTACAAAGAATGAATGGGTCAACCAGGAAATTAAAGAAGAACTTAAACTATTCATGTAAGCCAATGAATACGAAAACACATCATTCAAAACCTATGGGATACCCCTAAAGGCAGTCCTAAGGGGGGAAAACTGCCATCCAAGCCTCTTCAAAAAATTAGAAAAATACCTAAATGCACAACCTAACCTTACACCTAAAGCACCTGGAAAAAGAACATGAAATAAAGCCTATATCAATTAGGAAAAGACAAATAATAAATACTAGAGCAATGATCAAAGAAATAGAAACCAGAACAGCAGAACAGATCAACAACACTAGAAGCTGGGTCCTTGAAAGAATTAATAAGACCAAAAGACCTCTGGTGAGACTTATCCAAATTAAAAGAGAAGCAACCAAATTGATAAAATATGAACGAAAGGGGAGAGGTCATGACCAATACCAAGGAAATACATAAAACAGATAGAACTTATTATGAATAAGTATGTGTCAACAAATAAGGCAATCTGGAAGAAATGAATTTATTCCTAGAAATTTATAAACAGCCAAGACCGACACAGGAAGAAATATAAATCTGAACATGCCCATGCCAAACAAGGAAGTTGAAGCAGTCATCAAAAACCTCCCCAAAAAACAAGAATCTAGGGTCAGCTTGTTTCCCAGAGAAATTCTACCAAACATTTAAAAATGAAATAATACCTATTCTACTGAAGCTGTTTGAAAAAAATACAAGTGGAAGGAAAACTTCCAAACTCTTTCTATGAGGCCAGCATTACCTTGATCCCTTAACCAAAGACCCCATTGAAAAGGAAAATTACAGGCCAATTTCCCTGATGAACATGGATGCCAAAATACTCACCAAGACACTAGCCAAGAGGATCCAGCAGTACATTAAAAGGATTATTTACGATGACTAGGTGGGATTTATTCTCGGGATTCAAGGCTTATTCAAAATTCACAAATCAATCAATGTGATAGAGCATATTAATAAAAGAAACACAAGAACATGGTCCTCTCCATCTTTTGCAGAAAATGAATTTGACAAAATACAACATTCTTTCTTGTTAAAACTCTTCAAAATATAGTGATAGAGGGAATATTCCTCAATATCATTTAAAAAAAAATCTATAAAAAGTCCACAGTGAAGATCATTCTCAATGGGGAAAAACTGAGAGCTTTTCCCTTAAGGTCAGGAACACAACAGGGATGTCCACCCTCAGCACTAATCTTCAAGATAGAACTATCAGTCCTAACCTCATCCATCATACAACAAAAAGAAATTAAAAGAAAAATCAAACTGACAAAGAAAAAGTTAAACCCTAGCTCTTCACAGATGACATGACACTTTATGTGGAACACCCAAAAGACCACCTCAAAATTGCTAGAACTTATACAGCAATCCAGCAATATGGCAGGATATAAAATCAATGCACAGAAATCAGTTGCATTGTTATATAATACCAATGTTACTGAAGTAAGATAAGTTAAGGAATTGATCCTGTTTATAATTGCACCAAAAACCATAACATAACTAGGAGTAAACCTAACCAATGAGGTAAACTATCTGTATTCTGGAAAGTATACAACATTTATGAACAAGTTGAGGCAGACACAAATAAATGGAAAAGCATTTCATGTCTATGGATCAGAAGAATAAACATTCTTAAAATGTCTGTCCTGTTCACAGCAATCTAAAATTTTAAATCAATCTCTATCAAAATACTGTGGACATTTTTCACAGAGCTAGAACAAATAGTCTTAGAATTTGTATGGAAACAAAAAGATCTTAATTCACCAGGGAATGTAGGAAAAGAAAACCAAAGCTGGTGGCATCATAATGCCTGACTTCAAGCTGTATAACAGAGCTTTGATCATAGACAGCATGCTAATGGCACAAAAATAGATCAATGGAACAGAATGGACTGTACAGAAATGGACCCTAAATTCTAGGGCCAATTAATCTTTGACAAAGCAGGAAAGACTATCCAAAGGGAAAAAAAGACTCTTCAATAAATGGTGCTGTGGTAGTTGGACAGCCACATGCAGAAGAATGAAACTGGATGATTCTCTCACACCATAAACAAAGATAAACTCAAAATGGATGAATGACATAAATGTCAGACAGGAATCCTTCAAAATCCTAGAAGAAGAAACCTCTTCAATCTTGGCTGCAGCAAATTCTTGCAAGACTCATCTCTAAAGACAAGGGAAACAAAAGCAAAAATGAACTATTGAGGCATCATCAAGATAAAAATCTTCTGCAGAGCAAAGGAAACAATCAACAAAACTAAAAGACAACCAACAGTATGGGAAAATATATTTGCAAATGACATACCAGATAAAAGGCTGGTATCCACATCCTATGAAGACCTTCTCAAAATCAACACCTAAAAAACAAACAATCCAGTCAAAAAATGGGCAGAAAACATGAACAAACACTACTCCAAAGAAGACATAAAAATGGCCAACAAACACATTAAAAAAAAAAAAATGTTCCATATCACTGTCTATCAGGGAAATACAAATCAAAACCACAATGATATACTAAAATATATCAGTTAGAATGGCTAAAATTAACAGGACAGGAAACAGCAAATGATGGCAAGGATTCAGAGGAAGGGGAACCCTCTTATACTCTCGGTGGGAATGCAAGCTGGTACGACCAGTCTGGAAAACAGTATGGAGTTTCCTTAGTATGCTAAAAATAGAACTACCCTCTAACCCAGCAATTACACAACTGAATATTTGCCCCAAAGATACAGATGTAGTTAAAGAAGGGACATATGCACCCCAATGTTCATAGCAACAACGTCCACAATAACCAAACTGTGGAAGGAGCCAAGGTGTCCTTCAACAGATGAATGGGTAAATAGTATGTGGTTTATATATACAATGGAATATTAGCCATCAGTCAGATGAATATATATCATTTACATCAATATGAAGGATATTATGCTAAGTGGAGGATAGTATGCTAAGTGATACAAGTCAAGCAGAGAAAAACAATTGTCATATAGTTTCACTGATATGTGGAATATAAAGGATAGTGCAGAGGACGATAGGGGAAGGGAGGGAAAAACTGAATAGGAAGAAATCAGAGAAGGAGACTACACAATGAGAGACTCTTGACTCAGGAAACAGAGATTTACAGATAAGGTGGTGGGTGGGGTAGGGGTTGGGGTAACTTGGTGATGGACATTAAGGAGTGTATGTGATGTGAGGAGCACTGGGTGTTATATGCAACAAATATATAATTGGACATTATTTCAAAGCCTATTGATGTAGTATATGTTGGCTGATTAAATTTAAATAAAAAAAAAAACACTAAAATAGGGGCAGAATTCGTAAATGATGTTTCCCTACAGAAGATATCCAGATGGCGACCAGACACATGAAAAAATGCTCATCATCACTCATCATCAAGGGAAGGTAACTGAAAACTTCAATGTGATATCACCTCACACCTGTCAGAATGACAAAAATGAAAAACAAAAGAAACAAGAAGGGTTGGTGAGGATCATGATAGTGGAACCCTCTTGCTCTATTGATGGAGCAAGATGGAAATGCAAATTGGTGCAGCTACTGTGGAAAACAGCATGGAATTTCCTCAAAGTTAAAATAGAATTACCCTTCAACTCAGTAATAGCTCTACTGGGATTTACCTCAAAATGCAGAAACATTAACTCAGAGGTGTACATGCACCTCCCCAATGTTTATAGCAACATTTTTTACATAAATAAATTATGGAAACACCCCCACGTGTCCATTAATTGATGAAGAGATAAAGAAGAGTTACAATGGGATAATAGTTGGCCATAAAAAAATTAAATCTTTGGGAGGCTCAATAAGTCAGGTCATGATCTCAGTGTTCTGGGACTGAGTCCCCTGTCAGGTCCCCAGTCAGCAGGAAACTTGCTCCCCTACCCCCTGCTCCTCTCCCCATTTTCATGCTATCTGTCTCTCAAATAAATAAATTCT
>JAHRIG010000425.1:305855-332850 GCA_020311275.1 Eira barbara
ATTACCCTGGTCTTTTTCCAAATATTTGTGGTGAGTAATTATTTTCCGCACATTGCATTTTAGTCTCTTTGGTTCTCTCCAATTCTAAAATATGGTACACATTTACTTGTATTCTGCTTTTTTTTTTAAAGATTTTATTTATTTATTTGACAGATAGAGATCACAAGTAGGCAGAGAGGCAGGCAGAGAGAGAGAGGAGGAAGCAGGCTCCCTTCTGAGCAGAGAGCCCAATGTGGGGCTAGATCCCAGGGCCCTGAGATCATGACCCTAGCCAAAGGCAGAGGCTAAACCCACTGAGCCACCCTGGCGCCCCATTTATTTATATTGTGAATCAACTTTTGGAATGTATAAAATTTTCGTTTATTGAGAATTTTTTTTTAAACAGATTTCTTTTTTTTTAGATTTTTATTTATTTATTTGACAGAGAGAGATCATGAGTAGGCAGAAAGGCAGGCAGAGAGAGGAGGAAGCAGGCTCCCTGCTGAGCAGAGAGCCCAATGTGGGGCTCGATCCCAGGACCCTGGGATCATGACCTGAGCCGAAGGCAGAGGCTTTGACCCACTGAGCCACCCAGGTGCCCACTATAGAGAATTTTTTAAAACAGATGTAAAAATGTATAATATGGGAACTTATCATTTGACATTTTAATACTTATTTAATATTACAATGGATAATTATATGTTAATTTAGTAATTCCAAATAAGAATCGGAAATCAATATAGTCATTTTAATTGTGATTAAAAATATAAAAACATACACCTATTAGCCATCATTTAATGTTGTGTAAGTTAATTAAATACTTTAAATTGCATTATAAAGTCAATTTTGGCAAAAATGTTGTCAAAGAAGTCACTATATATGTTTAAAGTGGTCTATTTTTTTTTTAATTCAAAACATACTGAATTTTTATTACATTCCATAACATCTTTGGATAACAAGATTTTAATTATATAATGAATTAATCTTAAAAAATAGAATAATCTTTAAGTAGGAAAAATGTCTTTCATTAAAAACATATACACAAAAAATGAAAATTTGGGTTGCCGAGGTGGCTCAGTGGGTTAAGCCTCTGCCTTCAGCTCAGGTCATGATCTCAGGGTCCTGGGATCGAGCCTCACATTGGGGGGGTCTCTGCTCAGCAGGAAACCAGCTTCCCCCCCTCTCTGCCTAAATGTGATCTCTGTCTGCCAAATAAACAAAATCTTGAAAAAAATCAAAATTTTATAATCTATTCTAATCATTCATGGATGACCTCCAAATATACACTTTAACCCTTAGCAAAATCAGTATTGATTTGAAGTGAAGGTGAGAACTGTTAATTAACCATTGTAATGTGGACTTTTGTCATTTCAGAATGACTGATAAGCAATTGGACCTACGTTTTTCTTATGTAGTATTTGTAATTACATTTTCAAATATTTGGATAAAAGAGAAAGTAAATGCCTCAGCCCACTCAGCAATTATGGTTCTCCTGCAGTCATGTTTCTGTATGCTTGTGATACAAACCGATGCTTATCTTCAACTGAGGTAAGGAAGAAAACGATAGATAATTAGATCTATTTATTTTTCTCAAATTTTAAATTTTCTTCAAAATATATGCACTTTTTAACTCTATATTAAACTCTAATTAAATATTAACTCTCTATGAATTGTGTATTAAATCAAAATATTTACACTTCTTTAACTTTATATTAACTCTATATTAAATAAATATTATTTTATTGTACATAAATTCAATATGTTATCCCTTTCAAATGTCCATATGCAAAAGTAAATATTTACTATAAGATTTATTATGATGAAATAAAATATCTCAGCAGAACATTTTTCTAATCTTCCCATGCCTTCCATGTAATTAAATAAATGAAAATGAATACACATTGAAAGCATAGTGTAGTGTTATAAATGTTATTCACCAAATATTTCTGGAAATACTAAACTTGTAATACAATCTACTATCTGTTATTTTACTTTCTCCATTATGAATTAGTTAATTTATCTTATTTGTCCTAAAAATTTGTAATCCATTAGATTTTTGTATGTTTTTGGTAATTCTAACTGTGAAGTTAAGGACTTTCACACACAAAATTACTTACTGATGGTTTCTACTTTGCAATAAAATATGTTTTATTTTAAATGAGTGCTAGATTCCTATATTTGGCTCTTATAAGGCAGTCTAATTCAAATAATCTATAATTCTTATCTGCATTAGAATGTGATTATTCAGATTCTAACTACAAATGATGATGCATGCCTTATTTATGCTATTAAAATTCTTGTACTGATTAAATAATGCAGCATTCTATGCTAACCCATGGTAATTGATAACACAAATACTCAGGAATATCAGTAGCATTGAAACAGGAAGCTATTAGTCGTAGAAATATTAGATATTAAGATGATTACCATTAGAAAAACAATTAAATAAAATTAAACAATATTTTGTGGACACTGATGCTTAAATCAAACTTTGTTGCATCTCTAGACAAATGCCAAAATGGGAAATCAACAGAAGAAGAAAAAATTACATACATTTGTTACTTCCCATTGTATATACAATATTAAAAAATCTAAGTATTAAAAGAAACAGAAAGGTAATATAGTATATAAACATTATATTCAGTCGCTTAAAATAAAATTTCAAAGAACATGAGGACATGTGTTTATGTATTTTTTAAATGTGTGTAACTACTGAGATTTCAAGATGAAAAATTAGCCATAAAGTTATGAACTTTGTATTACATTTTTTTCTAAATTATAAATTTGTGTAAAGGATAATAGTGGTGCAAAATATAATAATCTTTATCACTGAAAACTAAGAAAATTATTTCAACAGATAAAAATTTTGAAAATAATAAAAACATAACCAAACAGAACACTTACATCATAAGCCCTCTTTTCTTTTTCCTTCAGTGCATTCTAATGTCTCTTTCCATAAAAAGATTTATATGCTGCACATTTATATTTAGCTGTTTATGAGCTAGATAACTATAGAGAATTATAAAGAAAATATATTTTTGTAATTTTATTATTTTGTTATTTATTTATTTATTATCAAGAAAGAAAAGATTAGGAGGGACAGAGGGAGAAGAATCTCAAGAATGATCCATGGAGCCTAATATGGGTCCAGATCTTATTACAAGAGAGAGTAATATATTAATAACAATAATATGTTATATATTATATATAAATATAAAACAATTATATATTTATATATAATTACATGTAATAAATATAATTGATAATTTATAATAAATGAATATGTAATAATTATATATTTATATGTAATGATATATAATAATATAATATAATATTAATTAATATAGTGTTAATATTTAATTACTGAGATCATGACCTGAGACGAAATCAAGAGTTGGATGCCTACGTTGTTGGTGAGGTGTTGTAGAAAGGGGAACCCTCTTGCACTCTTGATGGGAATGCAAAGTGGTATAGCCACTCTGGAAAACAATATAGAGGTTCCTCAAGAAGATAAAAATAGAGCTACCCTACAACCCAGAAATTGCACTACCAGGTATCTATAAAAGTATACAAATATAATAATTTGAAGGGGAATATGCTCCCCAATGTTTATAGAAGTAATGTCCACAATAGCTAAATTACGAAAAGATACCTAATGTCCATTGACAGATGAATGGATAAAGAAGATGTGGCATATATTTACAATGGAGTATTTTTCAGCCATCAAAATGGATGAAAACTTGCCATTTGCAACAAAGATGGAACTATAGGGTTTTATACTAAGAAAATAACTCAGAGAAAGACAAATGTCATATGATTTCACTAATATGTGGAAAAATGAATGAACTTAGGGGAACGGAAGGAAAAATAAAATAAGATGAAAACAGAGAAGAACACAAATCATAAGAGACTCTTAACTATAGGTAACAAACTGAGGGTTACAGGACAGGAGGTAGATTTGTGGAAGAGGTAATTATTTCTGCAATTAGAATTTAAAACATTAATAACTTCTGCACTCTCCATATTTTATACCACCAAGAAAGGTCGAAACACTGTAAATGCATGAATGTAGTAAGCAGAAAATTTAATGTTGGTGTAGAAGTGTTATCCATGGAGAAATAAGTCTCCCAGGCACAGTTGCTCTCTTATTTTATTCTTCAGTGATACTTGTAAGTATACTTTTTTTTTAAAAGATTTTATTTATTTATTTCACAGACAGAGATCACAAGTAGGCAGAGAGGCAGGCAGAGAGAGAGGAGAAAGCAGGCTCTCCACGGAGCGGGGAGTCCGATGTGGGGCTCGATCCCAGGACCCTGGGATCATGACCTGAGCCAAAGGCAGAGGCTTTAACCCACTGAGCCACCCAGGCGCCCCGTAAATATATTTTTGAAATAACAATAATGTTCTATTTACTTATGTTCCAGTTTTGTGGATTTACATAATAGCAAAGAATTGCAAGAATATATCAATTAATATTCAGAAAAAAAAATTAACAGCAGAAGCAAGGAAGTATAGTGCAATATTAAGGAGATTCAGAACACCCAGGCTCAGCTTCTGGGAAACACTTTCAAAAATGTGAGACATGCTTCCTTTCTGGATCATAAATCAGGACACTGGGGAATCCACATTCTTATTGATGGAGGGAATTTTTATGACTCTCTAGCCAAGTATGCAGAACCAGGATGTATAGACTAACTCAATAACGGAAGTTTAAAAAGCCTACCAGAAACCTTTACAAACTTAAGAACATGGACATTTTGGGCACCTGGGTGGCTCAGTAGGTTAAGCCACTGCCTTCGGCTCAGATCATGATCTCAGGGTCCTGGGATCAAGTCCCGCATTGGGCTCTCTGCTCAGCAGGGACCCTGCTTCCCTCTCTCTCTCTGCCTGCCTCTCTGTCTACTTGTGATCTCTCTCTGTCAAATAAATAAATAAATCTTTAAAAAAAAAAAAAAAGGAACATGGACATTTTCTCTAGCAATGCTCGAAAGCTCTATCAGAACCAAATACATCTTCATCAATATGAGTCAGTGTATTTAACTCTATTTGGTCAAGGAATATTACCAGGGTTCCAGGTAACACTGGAGATAAGTACAGATTCACAACAAACTAGGAAGATGAATCATATATATAAACAGATTTTGAAAAGACGACACCTCTACTTTTGAAAAAAAAATAAGGATATTCTCCTTTATAAAGAATCTTTTGGTGATTGGCTTCCCCAGACTTGTCTTCATGGCCTTGTTTCTTAGGCTGTATATGATAAGATTAAGGGAAGGAGGCAACAAAATATAGAAAGAAGTGAATGATTCTCACCCTAAAATAGGCTTCGGGTAAGCAATGAAAGAGGTTGAGATAAAAAGTAAAACTGCCAGATGTGGAAGGCAAGTGAAATAGGTTTTTACCTGCTTTTTTGTGGATGGTATCTTTATTACAGTGAAGAATATATAGAAGTATGAGACCGTGATGCAAATAAAGCAACATAAATCCAGGACTGCATTAACAAGAATGAGTACAATTTCTGCAGTAATATTATCTGGGCAAGTAATAGCTAGCAACTGGGGAGTATCACAGAAGAATTATTGAATTTCATTGGTTCCAGAGGAAGATAAAGAGAATATTCCTGCTGTATGTATAATGGATATCAAGCCACCACTGAGACAGGACAGAGCCACCATCTGCACACATGTGCCCCTATTCATGATGGCTTCATAGTGCAGGGGATGACAAATGGCAGCATAGTGGTCAACAGACATCACTGTGAGGAGGAACAACTCTGCCCCTGCTGAAAAAGGCACAAGGACACCTGGGTGAGACAGCCAAAAAATGAGAGAGAATTGCTGTGTGTCAAGGAATTGCCAACAATTCTGGGCACAACAGCTGAAATGAGACAAAATTCAAACAGGGACAAATTCCTTAAAAAGAAATACATGGGTTTGTGCAGTCATGGGTCCAAGGGTGTTATGGCAATAATGAGACCATTCCCCACAAGGAATAACAGATAAATTACTGTAAAAAGTACAGATTGTAATAACTGAAGACTCCATGGGCCAGTAAATCCTAAGATAAGAAATTGTGTCACCACTGCGACACTGTTCATTATTGATGAAACATTCTGCATTAAAAAAAGGAAAAGTTATGGTTAAAGTGGTCAGAAATGCAAAGTATAGTTACTTTTCCTCGGTAAAGCTGGAAAAAAAAAAAAAAGCCCTGCTAAATTCTTATAATATTAATTCTTATCACATTAATGTGTATAAAGAAAAGTCAAAAGTAGTTTTAAAATGCATTTTCCTAAGCAATCCATATTTTCATCAAGTTTTATTTCTCTTTGTGTTCCCAAGTGTTATAATGCTATGCAAGCATATTCATGAATTATCAGATTCACTACAAAATACAACCTGTGTCTTACAGAGAAGAATCTTAATTTATAAATGAAAGGATGTGGAGAAATAAATATGAAGTCTCCAATGATCCCATGTTACCTTCTCTATCCATTTACTTTGCATGTTTTCTTTCAATGAACTGATTATTGACTCATAATTAATTATTCCCATATTTCTCTTAAAAGTAAAACTTCATGAAGCAATAAGCATTCCTCTTTTTACTTTAAATTTCATTTCTCCTTAGATTGATTTAATCATTTCTTTTATATTTTGGTACTTTAGATTATTGTTTATAATTGATTCTATGTAATATCAGAGTTTCTTATTTTAGCCTTCTGGATTACTCTACATTCTCCCTTGTTACACTCATACTCTTTTTAGTTATGTAGTTTCCAAAATTTAAGGCCGTTTTGTGCATGTGTGGAAATCCATATGCCTAGATGGAATGATAGAAAGAAAGAAATAGATACATACACACATATATGTGTTTATCAGATTTTACTTTAATACACTGCTACAAAATTATATATAGAAAATAGGTCAAATTTCTGCTTATGAATCTGTATTTCCTTCCCTTGTATTTTAACTATTGATATCCAGCTTCTAATTCTGTGATAGACATGATATTTACACATGGACCTTTCCAAATATTTTGTCTAAATAAAATATGTTAAGTAAAAAAAAAACCCTGTATACTTTTCTTCTTAAAATCTATACTTTTCTACTTTAAAATCTGCCAACACTTTACCAGAAAGACATTAAATAGGTATACACTGGGTATAGATAAACATATACAATATATGAATATCAATAAACATATTTATTAATTTATATATCATCTTGTATCCATTTATTCACTGTTTATCTAGTCTTCAATGTGTTTCTTGTATTATAATTTTCTAGTGCTGTAGTTTAACCCTTATCTGTCAGTATCTGTGACTTATCTGCCTCAAAAATTAACAAATATTAAATTAAGACTTCAATTAGTGAAACAGTGTAAATGGATAAAGAAAATGCAGTTGTTTAAATAAGTTAGGTGTAGAGTTTCAGTGTAAATTTCTGAAATCGGCAGACCTCTGCTCTTTTATAAGTCAGGATCATGCAGTAGCAATTATTTGATGCTGGTTCTTCTCATATTCTTCAGTTACAAGTTTTATAAAAAATACTATTTTATTTAAGTTTTGTAATTGTATTGTTTTTATTTCCTAGTTATACTTCCCATATATGCATCCTGTTTTTATACTTTGAACAGTGTATATAACTAAAAAAGTAAACAAAAAATACAAAAAAATATAAAACTATTGTAATCGACTATTTGGGATGCAATGTCTCTCTCTATGCACATATGACCTGATAGATATCTATATCTATATGTTGATATCGACATATAGATATAGATATCTATCAGGTCATATGTGCATAGATGCATATATATATATATATATCTATATCGACAGATAGATATAGATATCTATATCGATAGATATCTATATCTATATGTCGATACTGACATATAGATATAGATATCTATCAGGTCATATGTGCATAGATGCATATATATATATATATATATATACATAGAGAGAGAGAGAGATTTAATAATTTTCTAGTAATACAATTTTCTATATATATTCTATATATATAGAATATATATATTCTAGTAATACAATTTTTTCTAGTAATAAATTTTCTATATATAACTATATATATTCTATATATAACTAGAATTCTATATATAACTAGAATATATATTTCTATATATAACTAGAATTCTATATATAGAATTCTATATATAACTAGAATATATATATATATATATATATATAGAATTCTAGTTATATATAGAAAATTGTATTACTAGAAAATTTAAGAAAGGTTTTGGTAGGTTTATTTTCTGACTGAGATTAAAATGAGCAACCAGAATAAAAGACAATAAAACTCACTAAAACATCCTTTCCGTAGAAGATGGAAGAAATCATCAGGTTTTGTGTGTAGTTGTTGATGGAAGTATTACTGATCAAGGTTTTGTATGTAGTTGTTGATGGAAGTATTACTGATCATTATTCTAGGTCAACAACGCTAGCAGTGATTTTCAAATATTGTGACACTTCTTTCCTAAAGGCACATTGCTTCTTGCTTTCTTGACTTTAGAAAATGTATTTGTATGTAAGAACAAACAGGATGAGGATGGTGATGATTTTATATTTGTTGCCCATCTCCCAGTGGCTTGAAATCTGAAAAATTCCAAAGGGAAATTCTGCCTTTCTTATTGGAATTGACTTATTTAGTCTGTCCCTCACAATCATAAAAGAGACATATTGACACAATGAAATATTGGTAATAAGGTAACATGGTAGTATTAGTATGAGATAATGAAATAATATGAAATATTGGTAATAAAATAGATGCAAAATAAAATAAATGGTAATAAAATAAAATATAATACATAGAATGGTAAATAAAATTTTAAAAATAATAATAAAGTAACATGATGATTTTCCCTATCAGTGAGTAACTTCACTGAGTGAAGAATTTCCCTATCGGTGAGTAAAGCATGCATTCAAGAGGCTTCGTAATTTGTGAGAAAGCATTTAAGAAACATATATATCCAATCACATATTGAGCCTTTATAGAAGAATGTCAATTTGTCTGGCACTTTCCCAGGTATTGGTTATATCACCCACAGTAAAAATATACTTGTATTAAATAGCATCTTGAAATCACAAAGTCGTATTTTATCTTGTAGTGCTCAGCCACCTGGTTATATTTTCTTATATAGAGCAAAGAAATGGTTCTAATGAGTGATATAAACCAATGGCATAAAATAAAAAACCTGCACATACTGACAATGAAGGATACTAAAGGCAAAGTCATCCACTAGGCATTAGTTTACTTATATTTTGGTATAAAATGCATAATACATTAGCGGGACTTTGAAGAGCTTTACTGTAATGAATAGATTGTTATTGAAACAAATTTCCTGAAACTGAGTGCAGTGCAAACACCTATTATTGTGATAGTTCAAATATTCCAGATCCAGATGGTACAACATGTTGTGAGATTTTAAAAAAATATATTATAAAATGCAATTAAATATATATATATATTTTTAAGATTTTATTCATTTATTTGACAGAGAGAGATCACAAGTAGGCAGAGAGACAGGCGGAGAGAGAGGAGGAAGCAGGCTCCCCGCAGCACAGAGAGCGCAATGTGGGGCTCAATCCCAGGACCCTGAGATCATGACCTGAGATGAAGGCAGAGGCTTTAACCCACTGAACCACCCAGGTGCCCCTGCAATTAAATATTTTAACAATATTCAGTAAATATATAAGAAAAGTATAAGAATTACTTGAACTTTTAGTTGAAAAAAATGTCCTTTGAGTTATTCAAGAGAAAAATCAGCTCACTAGAATATGTCATATATAAATTCAGACAAAGGAGATTTTAAAAAGAAAGAATTGAAAAGGAATAAAGCCTTCTACATTATGGTACTCCATCAAGGGGGCTAATGTTCACATTATGGAAGCCAATAGGGAAGATATACAAAAGGGGAAGAAAGCTCACTTAAAATTATAATGACCACAGGAGACGAGATGGCGGGGAAGTAGGAAGAGGCGCCATTTCAACCTGTACCCTAAAGTGAGCTGATTACCTACCAAAGAACTCCGATCACCCATGAAATCAGCCTGAGATCAGAATTACACACGTCTGGATCTCTACGGGGGCAGAAGATGCCAGTGGGCAGGTAAAGCAGAGTGGGAATGTCAGACTGATATCGGAAGAGAAACAAAAGGGGGTGGGAGCCACCAGAGGTGACCAATTGGAAAGTAATACCCCAATGAGAGATTGCCATGCCTCTGGGGACCAGCATTAACTTGGAGTCTGGTTGAAAGCACTCAAAAAGAGCAAAGGATCGTGGGGGGTGGAAATTGTGGGAATCGGGGTGGCTAGGGACAGTAGCTTAAGTCCCTGGAACCAGGACAGCCTCCCCTGTCACTGAGCCAGAGAGAGTGTGGTGGAGAAACCAGGTCTTGGTCCCTGAGCCACCAGCAGGTCTGAGAATGCGTGGAATCTGGCTCCTGTGAGGGGCTGGGAGCCTCGCCGGATGGCAGAATGCACAGAACGCGCACGAACTATCAGCCTGAGATGCGCTCACCCCACACCCTCCCCTGAGAGAGGTGCACGAAGGTCCAGCCTGGTGCTCTGGGACCTGCACCATGCGCACCCCACACACTCCCCAGGGAGAGGTGCACGCAAGACAGGTGCTCTTAGATCCGGAAAGACCAGGCACTCCCAGCCCGGGCCAGCGGGAAAATCTCAGTATGCGATTGCTGCTTGGAACCTCTCTGGTGGTCTGGAGCTGCCCAAACAGCCGCCTCTGCTGTGGTTTTGCATACAAGCAGGAGATCCTGCGTCCCCAGGGACCGCAACTAGGAACCTGCTCTGCCAGCAGCCAAGGGGGAATTTATATGGGCTCTGCAGCACCCACAGGGGAGCAGACTGAGGCTTCTCTCTGAGAGGGAGGTCGAGGTACAGTTTGCTTTACTCTAAACCTCCAAAAACCATCAAAAGCTGTCAAGGCGAGAGAAAAGAAGTGAACAAACATAAAAACCTCCAGAGAACAAAAGCCTGAAAAAAACGGTTTCCTCAGAGCCCACCCCCTTGAGGGGGGCCAGAGGAGTTAACTCAGGGAACATCATTGACTGAAAACCCACGTGGCAGCCCCCTTCCCCAGAAAACAAACCAGGAAAGAATAAAAAAAAAAAAAATACTACAAGAGA
Source organism: Eira barbara (assembly GCA_020311275.1). Lineage (NCBI taxonomy): Eukaryota > Metazoa > Chordata > Mammalia > Carnivora > Mustelidae > Eira > Eira barbara. Next base: position 317,002 of record JAHRIG010000425.1, read on the forward strand.
ACAACCACCACTACTTCATAGATACAACTTTTATTTTTAACTCATTCCCACTATTCTGGTTCATTTTTTTTTTCTGTTTTTATATAGATAATTTTTTAACCTATTTACCATCACAGTGAGATATCCAGTACATCAAATTCCATAATAAGCTTCCAACCTGAACTTTTTGATACATACACCTGTGTTTTTCTTTTGCTTTCTATTTTTTTTTAATTTTAGTTTAGTTTAGTCCAGTTTATTCCTTTTTTATTTTTATTTTCTAATATTCATATAGAGTTAAACTTCAAGGTAAAACACATTCTCCAATCAATGCTACCCCTACAGGTAAACCAATTTTAATCCCCCTTTATCTTAGGAAAGTTGAGTCCTTTAACAAAGATATCAAGATACATCCAGGAAGAATCAAAATAAACTTCCTCGCCCACACTGAGAATCTATAACCCCGCTCCCATCTTTTTCTTCTGCCAGTGTTTCTGTGTATTTGTGTTTGTCCTGATAGTATATAAATCTTATACTTGGGGTTCTTTTTGACGAGGTTCTTACTTTTTTTGCTTTCATATATATATATATTTTTTTCTCTTGTCATATACTTTTATCAGTCTTTTCGTTTGTCTGTCTTTGTTTGTATATGTCATAAATCTTACCTTGGGGCCCATTTGGGCTGAACATTCTCTTTTATCTTCCCTTTTTTTCCTGTCTCTCTCTCTCTCTCTCGCTTTTTTCTTTTTCTTTTATTTTTTCTCTTGTTTGGGTGGGGAATCCTGAGTGCTCAGAAGCATTCCAGAGTGCACCTTGACTGCACCATGATTGATACACCCAGCTACATCTGTCCAGTCATCTCTCACCAAAATGACTAGGAGGAGGAATGCACAACAGAAGAGAAATACAGAGGATGGGCCTTCTGCAACAGAACTAACGGCTATCAACATAGACAATATGTCGGAAAGAGAATTCAGGCTAACAATTATCCAGGCAATAGCTAGGTTGGAGAAAGCCATGGATGACCAAAAGGAATTGATTAGGGCAGAATTGAAAGCCACCAGGGATGATGTTCATAATGTTAGGGCAGAGCTGAAGGCCACCAGGGATGAGGGTCACAATGCTCTCAATGAGTTCCAATCTAATCTAAATTCTCTAAAAGCTAGGGTAACTGAGACAGAAGATAGAATTAGTGATCTGGAGGACAAACAGATAGAGAGAAAGGATCAGGAGGAAGCCTGGAACAAACAGCTTAGAAGCCACGAAAACAGAATCAGGGAAATAAATGATGCCATGAAACGTTCCAATGTCAGAATTATTGGAATCCCTGAAGGGGAGGAGAAAGAAGTCTAGAAGATATAGTGGAACAAGTTCTTCATGACAATTTTCCCAATCTCGCGAATGGAACCAGCGTTCATGTGCTAGAGGCAGAACAGTCTCCCCCCAAGATTATAGATTCCAAAAAAACATCCAGGCCCCTGATAGTAAAATTGAGAAATCATAATTGTAGATACAATCTCTTGAAAGCCGCTAGGACAAAGAAGCTCCTTACATACAGAGGACAGCCCATCAGAATAATGTCAAACCTGTCCACAGAGACCTGGCAAGCCAGAAAGGGCTGGCAAGATATATTCAGGGGACTAAATGAGAAAAACATGCAGCCAAGAATACTTTATCCAGCAAGACTGACTTTCAAAATGGATGGAGAGATAAAAAGTTTCTAAGACCAGCAAGGCTTAAAAGACTATGCAACCACCAAGCCGACACTGCAGGAAATATTAAGGGGGGTTCTATAAAAGAGGAAAAATCCTAAGAATAGCATTGAACAGAAATATAGAGACAATAGACAGAAAGAAAGACTTCAAAGATAACACAATGTCAATAAAAACGTATCTCTCAATAATCACTCTCAATGTGAATGGCCTAAATGCACCCATAAAACGACACAGGGTTGCAGATTGGATAAAACAACAGGACCTATCCATACGTTGTCTACAAGAGACCCATTTTGAACCTAAAGATATACCGAGACTGAAAGTGAAGGGATGGAGAAGCATCTTTCATGACAATGGGCCTCAAAAGAAGGCCGGGGTAGTGATTCTCATATCAGATAAATTAAATATTAAACTAAAGATGGTAGTCAGAGATACAGAAGGGCACTACATAATTCTGAAAGGGACTATCCACCAAGATGATCTAACAATTGTAAATATCTATGCCCCCAATATGGGAGCAGCCAATTACATAAGAAAACTATTAATCAAGATAAAGAGTCATATTGATATGAATACATTAATAACAGGAGATCTTAACACACCTCTCTCAGAAATAGACAGATCATCGAATCAGAAAATCAATAAAGAAACGAGAGCATTGAATGACACATTGGACCAGATGGACCTCATAGATATATACAGAACATTCCACCCTAAAACAACAGAATACTCATTCTTCTCAAGTGCACATGGAACCTTCTCCAGAATAGATCATATACTGGGTCACAAATCAGGGCTCAACCGATACCAAAAGATTGAGATTATTCCCTGCATATTCTCAGATCACAATGCTTTGAAACTGGAGCTCAATCACAAGAAAAAGTTCAGAAGGCACACAAACACCTGGAAGCTAAAGACCACCTTGCTTAAGAATGCTTGGATCAAACAGAAGATCAAAGAAGAACTTAAACAATTCATGGAAACCAATGAGAATGAAGACACTTTGGTCCAAAACCTATGGGATACAGCAAAGGCGGTCCTAAGGGGGAAATACATAGCCATCCAAGCCTCCCTCAAAAAAATTGAAAAATCCAGAATACACCAGCTGTCTCTACACCTTAAAGAACTGGAGAATCAAAAACAAATCAAACCAAACACATAAGAAGGGAAATAATCAAGATTAGAGCAGAGATCAATGAGGTAGAAACCAGATATACAGTAGAACATATCAATGAAACTAGAAGCTGGTTTTTTGAAAGAATCAATAAGATCGATAAACCATTGGCCACACTAATCCAAAAGAAAAGAGAGAAAGCCCAAATTAATAAAATTATGAATGAAAAGAGAGAGATCACAACTAACACCAAGGAAGTAGAAACAATCATCAGAAGTTATTATCAACAGTTATATGCCAATAAGCTAAGCAACCTAGATGAAATGGATACATTCCTGGAAGATTATAAACTCCCAAAAGTGAACCAGGAAGAAATTGACAACCTGAATAGACCAATAGCTAGTAATGAGATTGAAGCAGTGATCAAAAGCCTCCCAAAAAACAAGAGCCCGGGACCTGATGGATTCCCTGGGGAATTCTACCAAACTTTCAAAGAAGAAATAACACCTATTCTCCTGAAGCTGTTTCAAAAAATTGAAGCAGAAGGAAAACTTCCAGACGCATTTTATGAAGCCAGCATTACCCTGATCCCCAAACCAGGCAAAGACCCTACCAAAAAGGAGAATTTCAGACCAATATCACTGATGAATATGGATGCTAAGATTCTCAACAAGATCCTAGCAAACAGGATCCAACAGCACATTAAAAAGATTATCCGCCATGACCAGGTGGGATTCATCCCTGGGTCACAAGGACTGTTCAACATTCGCAAATCAATCAATGTGATAGAACAAATCGATAAGAGAAGAGAGAAGAACCACATAATCCTCTCAATTGATGCAGAAAAATCATTTGACAAAATCCAGCATCCGTTCCTGATTAAAATGCTTCAAAGTATAGGGATAGAGGGAACATTCCTGAACTTCATCAAATCTATCTATGAAAGACCCACAGCAAATATCATCCTCCATGGGAAAAAGCTTGCAGCCTTCCTGTTGAGATCAGGAACACGACAAGGATGCCCACTCTCACCACTCTTGGTCAACATAGTATTAGAAGTCCTAGCAACAGCAATCAGACAACAAAGAGAAATAAAAGGTATCCAAATTGGCAAGGAAGAAGTCAAACTTTCTCTCTTCACAGATGCCATGATTCTTTATATGGAAAACCCGAAAGACTCCACCCCCAAACTTCTAGAACTCATACAGCAATTCAGTAATGTGGCAGGATACAAAGTCAATGTACAGATATCAGTGGCTTTCTTATACACTAACAATGAAAATACAGAAAGGGAAGTGAGAGAATCGATTCCATTTACTATAGCACCAAGAACCATAAGATACCTTGGAATAAACCTAACCAAAGAGGTTAAGGATCTGTACTCGAGGAACTACAGAACACTCATAAAAGAAATGGAAGAAGACACAAAAAGATGGAAGAACATTCCATGCTCTTCTATCGGAAGAATAAACATTGTTAAAATGTCTATACCGCCTAGAGCAATCGATACTTTTAATGCCATTCCTATCAAAATTCCACCGGTATTTTTCAAAGAGCTGGAGCAAATAATCCTAAAATTTGTATGGAATCAGAAGAGACCATGAATTGCTAAGGAAATGTTGAAAAACAAAATTGAAACTGGCGGCATCACATTACCTGATTTCAAGCTTTACTACAAAGCTGTGATCACCAAGACAGCATGGTACTGGCATAAGAACAGACACATAGACCATTGGAACAGAGTAGAGAGCCCAGATATGGACCCTCAACTCTATGGTTAAATAATCTTCGACAAAACAGGAAAAAATATCCAGTGGAAAAAAGACAGTCTCTTCAATAAATGGTGCTGGGAAAACTGGACAGCTATATGTAGAAGAATGAAACTCAACCATTCTCTTACACTGTACACAAAGATAAACTCAAAATGGATAAAAGACCTCAACGAGAGACAGGAAATCAGAATCCAGAGGAGAACATAGGCAGTAACCTCTTTGATATCAGCCACAGCAACTTCTTTCAAGATATGTCTCCAAAGGCGATGGAAACAAATGCAATAGTCAAATTTTTGAAGTAATCTAAACGTCCTTTAGTGGGTGAGTAATTAAATTGTGGCACATCTTTAATATGGTATACTGTTTATGAATAAAAAAGAAACCCTTAGTACACAAATAAACTTCTATGGATCTCAGTGGAATTACAATGTGAAGAAATCAATGAGAAAGATTACATACTACATGAGTCTGTTCATAAAATGTTCTTTAAAGTACAAAATTACAATAGATAAATTGGTTCACAGAAGTTAGGACTTGGAATGGGGTTAAAATGAAAGGTGGATGCAAATGTGACAAAAAGGGGTAACCAATCTTTAAAAAATGTACAATTAAGAAAGTCAAGGTCAGGGCGCCTGGGTGGCTCAGTGGGTTAAGCCTCTGCCTTCGGCTCAGGTCATGATCTCGGGGTTCTAGGATCGAGTCCCACGTTGGGCTCTCTGCTCAGCAGGGAGCCTGCTTCCTCCTCTCTCTCTGCCTACTTGTGATATCTCTCTGTCAAATAAATAAATAAAATATAAAAAAAAGAAAAAAGTCACGGTCACAGGAAAATCAATGATACTGAATGTTAATATGTTAATTGTTATGTGTTAATTAACATACTTAATAATATGTTAATTATATAATGATAATATGTTGAATTTAAATACAGAAGACAATTTTTCCAGGATTAGATACAGTGTAATATATGTATAATATATACACAGTGTAATATATTAGATACAGTGTAACATATGTGAAACAATGCATTGTTTATTTATTTATTTATTTATTATTATTTCTTTTTAAGATTCCATTTGTTTATTTGACAGACAGAGATCACAAGTAGGCAGAGAGGCAGGCAGAGAGACAGAGGGGGAAGCAGGCTTCCTGCTGAGCAGAGAGCCCAATGTGGGGCTCAATCCCAGGACCCTGGGATCATGACCTGAGCTGAAGGCAGAGCCTTTAACCCACTGAGCCACCTAGGTACCCCTGCATTGTTTTTTGAATTGAATTATTTAACACACTAAGAACAAAATAAATGTTATCAATAAAATAAGAAAATATACGATGGCCAACAGACATGAAAAAATGCTCCATATCAGTTGTCATCATAGAAATAAAAATCAAAACTACAATGAGATATTACTTTACTCCAGTTAGAATTGTCAAAATTAACAAGAGGAGAAACAACAAATGTTGGCAAGGATTTGGAAAAAAGGGGACCCTCTTACACTGTTTGTGGGAATGTCAGCTGGTACAGACACTCAGGAAAATAGTATGGAAGTTCCTCAAGAAGTTAAAAATAGAGCAATCCTATGGCCCAGCTATTGCACTGCTGGGTATTTACCCCCAAGATAAAATTGCAGTGAAAAGAAAGGGCACCTCTTCCCCAATATTCATAGCAGGAATTTCCACAGTAGCATAACAGTGGGAGCCAAGATGTCCTTCAACGGATGAATAAAGATGATTTTATACATGCAGTGCTATATTGCTCAGCCATCAGAAAGGATGAATACCTACCATTTGCATTGACATGGATGGAATAGTAAGGTACAATCCTAAGTGAAATAAACAAGCAAAAAAATGTCAATTATCATATGGTTTCACTCATATGTGGAAGAAAGGAAATAGTGTAAGGATAATAGGGGAAGGGAGTGCAACTAAATGGGAAGAAATCATAGAGGGAGATAAACCATGAGAGACTCTTGACTCTGGGACACAAACAGCATAGCAAATGGGAGGTGGGTGGGAAGATTGGCTAACTGGGTGATAGGCATTAAGGAGGGCACATGATGTTTTGAGCACTGGGTTTTATATGCAAATAATGAATCATTGAACACTACCTCTGAAACTAATGATGAACTATATATTGGCTAATTGAATTTAAGTAAATAAAAAAGAAAATATAAGTTCATTGAAATTAAACATGGTTGTTTAGGATAGAGAACTGGAAGGCATAATATCAGATTTCATAGGAAAATCACACATATTAATATGGGCAGATATAAACATACTAAGGATTAGTATAATCATGTTTAAAAAAAAAAAAAAAGTGTTTTCTAATTTCCAAAAAAGGTTTCCCGTTAATGGCTTTTGGAAATTAGAAGACACTCATGAATTATTACCTGAATATTTTATTTAGTATGTTCATTCATTTCTAATGTATTAAGCCACACTGATATTTAAAATAAATAAATATATGGAGAGTCTGATTTCTAATCTGGCACATAAGGAGCTTGGAAGGCCACACTCCCATCCTCATATCAATAAAAAAGTGAGGCGCCTGGGTGACTCAGTGGGTTAAGCCTCTGCCTTCAGCTCAGGTCATGATCCCAGTGGTCCTGGGATCGAGCCCCACATCAGGCTCTCTGCTCAGCAGGGAGCCTGCTTCACCTTCTCTCTCTGCCTATCTCTCTGCCTACTTGTGATCTCTCTCTCTCTCTGTTAAATAAATAAATAAAATCTTAAGAAAAAGAAAAAGGAAAAAATGAAGAAACTGAAAACAAATAACTCTTCTTAGGTTCGTCAGAAAGTTGATATCACTGGGAAAACAGTTGTCCCCAAATTAGAGAGACCAGAAGACAGATACAGAGAATCATAGTTTACCATGTATATGGAACACCCCCCCTCCCCAAAGAACTAAGGAGAAAAACTTAAGCTGTGATAGATGAATGCTGGATTCTTTGGATGCATAATCTTGAAAGTTAAAAACTTAATAAGGAGTCTTTCTTAGGGGGACACACCCACTTTGGGAATTTTACCGCCAGGAGCTCTTCTAGATTCCCATGGTGAAGGTTGGAGAAAAATCTCTCCAAGTAAGTGGCAGAAAGAGGAGGAAAAGTAGTGTTTTTAAAAATACTCCCAGAACGTTATTTTCCTAAGAGGCCTGTCCTCAAAAGATGTTCAGAGTCAAGGAAAAATTAAGAGTTTCTTGCAAGAAATGGTTAAAAAAATTCCAGAAAGGAGAAAAATTCCATAGGTGAAAGCATGAAAATTAATAAAGATGGGAAGAACTTTAGTAAAGGTATAAATGAAGTTGAAATGAAATCTTTTCTTTTGCTTATTAATTGATCTGACAAATAACAGTTGATGTAAAATAATATCCAGGAGGAGTCGAGATGCTGGAGGAGCAGGGAACCCTGTTTCAACTGGTTCCCTGAATTTAGCTGGATAAATTTTGAACCCCCCAAAATGAGCTTGAGATGTAAGAATATACGTCTAGATCCCTACATGCTGAAAAGCAACTGTTTTTTAGAAGGTAGGTTGTGTGGAGTAATGAATCTGCAGGGAGATATCAGAAGAAATGGAGGGGAGAGGGAACATATCTAAGTTGGTTGCAGGAAAATGACATAACACCAGAGTACAAAATTGGAAACCTTTGAAATCTATGCTAGGGAGAGACATGCATCTCTGAAAGGGACTCCAGAAATGAAAAGGCAGAATTCTAAGTGGGACATTGTGATCTCTGAATCTGAGGAATCACAGAGTAAACAGGAGTGCCCGAACTGGAAGAGTGCCCAAGCAATGGATCAAGGAAACCATCCACAAGCCCAGGAGGTACTCTTAGCTCAGCTCACCATAAACTTCACTAATTTCCTGAGCAGCATGTAAGTGATTGGATGAAATAGCTGCACCCAAACTGGGCAAAAGCTCTCAGGGTGGTAGCTGGCCAGAAAGGACTTTAGGGAGGCATCCAGACATGATCCAGGAGCTTCAGGTGCTCACGAGAGCCTGTGAGTTCTTGGAGTTTTACAGTACAAAAGGCAGTGGTAGCTCCAGGCCATGGGACTACCTCTGAGAACATTGCAGTAAGCAAACACTGTGGGAGGCTGTGAATTTTGGGGGCACACACAGAAGCAGAGACTGTTCTTTCCAGATGGTTTGTTAAAGAGGGCAGACTGTGATCAACCAGCTGTGGGCCAGTGTTTTGATATTTTTTGTTCTGATCCTCGGAAGAGGTGAGGAAGTCCTCCAGGGATCAAACCACACAGAGGGCCAGTTTACACTGAAACCTTCTCCCTGACAGGGGGTGAGGCCACTCTGTCCAAGCAGGGACACTTGAGATACAGCACAGCAGGCCCCTCACTCAGAAGACAAACTGGAAGAGCAAGTGGATGGTAAGTCTGAGGCTCCCACAAGACTAAAATTCCAATACCAGGATAAAATAGTATGTTGAACTTCAGGTGTTGTCTCATGGCACATTTATTTTTAAGATAAAATTCTCCATTTCTCATTTTTTTTTTCTTTTCCCTATGCTTTTTAAATTTTCTCTCGCTCTTTTTTTATTTTTTTTAACTTTTTATTTTTTAACCTCCAATTTTAACTAGGTACCTATATCAATTTAAATTTCATAGTCAGTTTTTATTATGTTTTTTTCCTGTATTTCATTTTGGCTGTTTGTTTTTCTGTGGTGGCTTCAGACCACTCCAGATATTTCTAGGGTGCATTTGCTTGGGGCGTGGTTGATATTTTGGACTCTGCTCATTCACCCACACATTGTTCCTTGGGCAGAATGACTAGAAGGAGGAACTCAAAAACAAACAAACAAACAAAAATCATGCAGTGTTTTCTGCCACAGATTTAATTGATAGAGATATAAGTAAGATATCAGAGATAGAACTCAGGATAGCAGTCATAAAGTTAATAACTAGGCTTGAAAAAAGCATTAGTGACAATATAGAATCTCTAAGAAAAAAGATCTAATCAGGCCAAACATAAAAATGCTATGAATAAGATACAGTCTAAACTGGACACTCCAGGGGTGCCCGTGTGGCTCGGTTGGTGAAGTGACTGTCTTCAGCTCAGGTTATAATCTTAGGGTCCTGGGATCAAGCCTCACATTGGCTCCCTGTTAATCAGGGAGCCTGCTTCTTCCTCTATTCACCCCTCATACTCTCTCTTGCTATCTCTGTCTCTGTCAAATAAATAAGTAAAGCCAAACAAAACAAAACAAACAAAAAAGCCTAAAGGTAAATAAACTGGATACTCTATGAATTAGGGTCAATGAGAGAGAAGAGAGAATAAGTGATCCTGAAGATAAGATGATGGAAAGGAAGGAAGTTGAAGAAAACAGAAAGAGACAATAAATAGCACATCAAAGAAAGCTTGGAGAGACTAATGATGCCATGAAACATTCCAATTTCAGAATTATTGGGATCCCAGAGGGGGTAGAAAGAGAGAGACAGAGAGAGAGAGAAAGAGAACTAGCAATTATATATGGGCAAATCATGCCTGAAAAAGTCCTTAATCTGGGGATGGAAATAAGCATTTGTGTCCACGTGACAGAGAGGACCCCTCCCTAAATCAAAACAAACAAACAAACAAAAAGATATAAAAGTGAAGATCGCCAATCTTAAAGCCAAATAAATTATCCTGAGCAAATCTAGGGAGAGGAGTTATGTTACATATGGAGGGTATAATATCAGAATAACATAAGACCTATCCACAGAGATCTGGCAAGCCAGAAAGGGCTAACAAGATATATTCAGGGTACAAAATAAGAAGATGCAGCCAAAAATACCTTATCCAGCAAGACTGTCTTCAGAATGGATGGAGAGATAAAGAGCTTCCAGGGGAGGCAGACACTAAAACAATATTTTACCATCAAGCAAGTCTGTAAGAAATATTAAGGGCAAACCTGTAAGACAAACCCAAATTGATATAGACCAGAAAGTAACAGAGACAATCTCCAGAAACAGGGAGTTAACAGGAAACAAAATGACACTAAATTGATATCTATCAATAGTTATTCTGAATGTAAGTGGGCTTAATGTTCCCATGAAAAGACCCAGGGTATCAGATTAGATAAAAAAAAAAAAAGTAGGACCCATTCATATGCTGTCTACAATGGACTATTTTTGAACCTAAAGACTCCTACAGATTGAAAGTGAAGGAATGGAGAATGATTTACCACGCTGAACAATCAGCTTTCAAAAGAAAGCTGGGGTAGCAATCCTCACATCAGACAAATTAGATTTTAAACCAAAGATTTTAGTAAGAAATGTAAAGGAACAGTATATCATACTTAAAGTTCCTATCCAATAAGAAGATTTAACAATTGTAAGGGCCTATATCCCCAAGATGGGATTAGCCGATTATAAAAACCAGTTAATAACCAAAATAAAGAAATATTGATACTAATGCATTAATAGTAGGAACCTTCAAACCTCATTCAAAGCAATGGACAGATCGTTTAACAGAAGATCAACAAAGAAACAAGAGCTTTGAAGGACACATTGGACCAGATGGACTTTGTAGATATGTACAGAATATCCCTCCTAAAACAACAGAATACTCATTCTTCTTGAGTGCGCTTGAATTGTTCTCTAGAATAGAGCACATACTCGGTCACAGATCAGGTCTTAACTGTTACCAAAATATTGATATTATTCTATGCATATTTTTGGATCACAACATTTTGAAACCAACTCAATCACAAGAAAAAATTTGGTAGGAACTCAAACACTTGGAGGCTAAAGAGCATCTTATAAATGAATGAATGGGTCAACCAGGAAACTAAAGAAGAATTTACACATTTCATGGAAACCAAAGAAAATAAATACATATCAGTTCAGTACCTAGGGGATAATGCAAAGGTGGTCCTAAGATGGCAGTACACAGTTATTCAAACCTCTCTCAAAAAAATTAGAAAAATTCCAAATGCACAAACTATCTTTAAACCTAAAGGACCTGGAGGAAGAACAGCAAAAAAGCCTAAACCAAGCAGGAGAATAGATAAGATAACTAGAGCAGATATCAATGAAATAGAAATCAGAAAAAGAGTAAAACAAATCTTTAGGACTACAGAATGCTATTTTAAAAGAATTAACAGGATAGAAAAATGCTGGTCAGGTTTATCCAAAAGAAAAGAGAAAGGACCCAAATTAATAAAATCATGAGTGAAAGCAGAGAGATCACAACTAATACCAAGGAAATAGAGACGATTATTAGAATATATCATCAGCAGCTATATTCCAACAAAGTAACCAATCAGGAAGAAATAGATGCTGTCCTGGAAACTTATAAACTACCAAACTGAAACATGAAGAAATATGCAATCTGAAAAGACCAATAACCAAGTAGAAAATTGAAGCAATAATCAGCATCCTCCCCCAAAACAAGAGTCCAGGGACAAATGGCTTTCCAGGGGAATTCTACCAAACATTTAAAGAAGAAATGATACATATTCTACTGAAGTGTTTTTGAAAAATAGAAATGGAAGGGAAATATCCCAACTAGTTCTATGAGGTCAACATTATCCTGATCCAAAAACCAGACAAAGATCCCTATAAGAGGAGAGTCACAGAACACTATTGTTGATGAATATGAATGTCAAAATACTCAATAAGATCCTAGTCAATAAGATCCAAAAATACATTAAAAGGATTATTCACTAAAAGGAGGTGGGATTTATGCCTGGGATTCAAGGGTAGTTAAACACTCACAAAGAAATCAGTGTGATAGAGCACATTAATAAAAGCAGGGACAAGAAACATATGAATGTCTCAATTGATGCAGAAAAAAAAATTGGCAAAATACTACATGCTTTCTTGACCAAAACTCTTCAAAGCATAAGGATAAGAGGAACATACCTGAATATTATAAAAGCCATCTATGAAAAGCCCACAGTGAATATCGTTCTCAGTGGAAAAATTGAGAGCTTTTCCCTTAAGACAGGAACACAACAAAGATGCCCACTCTCACCACTTTTGTTTAACATAATACTAGAAGTCCTAGTCTAAGCAATCAGAAAAAATATATAAACAAAAGGCGCTCAAATTCACAAAGAGGATGTCAAACTCTCTTTCTTCACAGGTGACAGGATACTTTATGTAGAAAACTCAAAATACTCCATGCTCAAATTACTAGAACACGTACAGCAACTCACCAACATGGCAGGATACAGAATCAATCCCCAGAAATTAATGACATTTCTATACACTTAGACTGAAGAGAGAAATTAAGGAATCAGTTCCATTTACGATAGCATCAAAACCAATAAGAAACCCAGGAAATAAACCTAACCAAAGAGGTAAAAATCTATACTCTTGAAACTACAAAACACTTATGAAAGAAATTGAGGAAGACACAAAGAGATGGAAAAAAGAAAAAACATTCCATGCTCATGGATTGGAAAAATAAACATGGTGAAAACATCTATGCTGCCCAGAGCAATATATCCTTTCAGTGCAATCTCTATAAAAATGCCATCATTTTTTTTTACAGAGCTGGAACAAACAATCCTAAAATTTTATGGAAACAGTAAAGACCCCAAATCACAAGGGGAATATTGGAAAAGAAAACCAAAGCTGGTGGCATCACAATGCCTGACTTCAAGATATAATACAAAGCTGTGATCATCTAAACATGGTATTGACATAAAAACAGACACATAGATCAAAGGAACAGAATAGAGAGCCCAGAAATGGATGCTCAGCTCTATGTTCAAGTAATCTGACAAATCAGGAAAGAATATCCAATGCTACAAAGACAGTCTCTTCAACAAATGCTGCTGGGAAAAGTGACAGCTTCATGCAAAAGAATGAAATTCCCTTACACCATATACAAAGATAAACTCAAAATAGAGAAAGGCCTAACTGTGAGACAGGAATCCATCAAAATCATACAGGGGGACACAGGCAGTAAACTCTTCAACCTTGGGCACAGGAACTTCTTGTAAGACATGTCTCTAAAGGCAAGGGAAACAAAAACAAAAATGAACTTCTGGGGTTTCATCAAAAGCAAAAGCCTTTGCACAGCAAAAGAAACAGTCAACAACACTAAAAGGCAACCTATCGAATGGGAGAAAATATTTGCAAATGCCTTATTACATAAAGGGCTTGTATCCAAGATCTATAAAGAGCTTATCAAACTCAACACCCTAAAAAACAAAGAATCCAGTCAAGAAATGGGCAGAATATATGAACAGACATTTCTCCAAAGACACAGAAATGGCCAACAGACATATGAAAAAATGTGCCACATCACTTGGCATGTGATGATGATGCAACGGGATATTACTCAGCCATCATAAAGGATGAATACCCACCATGTACATCGACATGGATGGAACTGGATGGTATTATACTAAGTGGAATAAGTCAATCAGGAAAAAGGCAATTTTCATGTGATTTCCCTCATATGCAAAATATAATAAACAGTGCAGAGGACAGTAAGGGAAAGAATGGAAAACTGAATGGCAAGAAATCCAAGAAGGAGACATACCATGAGAGACTCTTATCTATGGGAAACAAAATTAAGGAGAGAAGGATGGAGGAATGGGCTAACTGGGTGATGTACATTAAGGAGGCAGGTGATGTGATGAGATCTGGGTTTTCTAGGCAACTGATGAATCACTGAACACTGCATCTTAAACTAATAATGTACTTTGTGTTGGCTAATTTAATTTAAACTTAAAAAATCATCACTCCTTATTCCTGTAAGTATTCAACATATGTAATAAATTTTGGTTACTAATGAATTGTGTATCCATACTAGCTAATTGGAATAAATGGAATCATTTTTTTTTTTTTCCTGGTGGGTAATGATCACCAAGGATAAGCCACACCACCACGTTGAGTTTTATGTTGGAATTTACCCATTTCCTATCTGTCATCCTGGGCAACCTAATTAGGACTTTGAAGCACATGAGTCCATAGAAGGTGTATTTGGATGTGAAGGATGGGAGATTAGGATAATATCTAAGTATTGAAGGAAATAGCCATGTAGATCATAGAATGAAGTTTTCCTCAATACGTCATTCATTGTTCAACATGAATATTATCAACAAAGTATTTTAAATAAACACTGGATTGTCTGGAACTGACACTGTGGCAGAGTATAGAGTGCAGTATGGAGACTCAGGTGTTCAGGGTCTCCATCTCTGCTCTGTCAGCATGATGCTCATTGATCTTTAAATGTCATAGATCTCAAATTCCTCACTCGTAAAGTGAAGGATTTGGTCCAGATAAGTAATTCAGTGCAACATTAATTTAGTGCCTTCTTTGATCTATAACTTTTTCCTGGTGTAAAAATTGATAGGATTTCTCCCATTGAGGAGCATTCCTTCTTCCTCGACAACTCTGTGACAAGCATATGGACTTTAGTTTACTTCCCCCCCCCACAGTCTGGATAGAAGAGATCAGATATTCAAATTCTTGTTCAGGATACTACTTATCGGTTTCTATGTGGTGGATGCTAGCTGCAGAAATGTCATGGAAATTTCCAGTCAAATGATATAACTGGAGCATCAGAGAATGTGGGAAACATATTTGTCTTGTGGTAAGAAAGTTCTGTCTACCCTCACACTCTCTTCACAATCTGCATGTTCTCAGGTGAACTTTCCTGGTGGGTCTATACAGGGAAAGTGGCTAAGTCTGGAGACACATAAGTGTTAGAGACTATAGTAAAGGTGAAAGTATGAAATCATTTCCAATTTACTCCTTGTTTAAAAATTAGAGGTTTCTGTGCTTTGAATTATCTCCGATAATCTTATTTCACATCTAGAAGGTTTATTTTTCTTTATTTGACACAGGGACATCACATATTTCATTATTGGCCATTAAACCTGCTCCATTCTGGGAATTAGGGTACTCAGGGTTTTAGCAGTGCGGAAAGAATCCTGTATTCTCAACTAAACAAATCTAAGGAAGGATGAAAGAGGATTGGACAGGAGGGCAACCAGTGTGGTTGATCCCCATTCAATCCTTTCTATCAAACTGAGGTCAGTTTGGGAATAAGAAAAAGATGTTCTTCTAGAGGCTCAGATACATTGCTCAAAACAGCCATATTTCTGGAAGTGTTCTCGGGCCATATCATGCCCAAAACACTGTTCATAGATGTCAATAGCAGCCATCTTTGTACTTCATGGATATGCTCCCCTTTCTGACAAACTCGAGTGGATCAAATCCAACCATATTTTTACCTTGCTGGAGTAATTGTTCAAATGATATTCCATTGAAGTAATACACCACACACACACACACACACACACACACACACACACACACAC
>JAHRIG010000426.1:0-97511 GCA_020311275.1 Eira barbara
GTAGTAAAGTCTTCCTGGTCAGGCTCACTCCACTGCCCCTCCCCTTCAGGGCATGTTTATCTTTAGTCTGCATGATTATTTGCTAAACATGGAGGGATCATCAGTCTACTTTGGTTGACAGCATTGAGTCCTGTCTAGGGCTAGGGTGCCTCCCTGCAGGAGTTACATAAATAAATTCCTGTCACTTCTTCTACTGCCCATTAAACCTAGGAAATCAACATGCTTCTCTGTGCATATGGGCTCCTAGGAAGACTTCTCCTAAGAACTGTCAAATAAATACTGCTTGATAACTGAGCTAGTTCCAGTTTCAAGCATGTGAACTTGCTGTTCTGGACCATACCGTGCATGCACAATGTTACTCAAATTTAATGTGGATATTAAAAAACAAAAAACAAAAACAAAATGAATGAAAAAACAAAAAACTACATACTCACAAGAATTCTTACAGACAGGCTCCCTTCTACAAAAAGTAAATAGTATTTTGCTTTTGTCCCATTGAGTTTTCTGACCATTTACTTTGCATATCTCGATGATTGCTCTTCAAACAGTTGTAGTGAATGTATTTTAATTTTTATTTCCATTTATTGTCTGTATTTCAGCCTTATGTAGTAAGTATTGGAGTTATCAACTTTACAACTCTTCAGTCAGGCATTTTTATCTTCAGGCATTTTTATCTATCTAAACTGTCTTTTACATCTCTACTTTCAAATTTACTAGTTTAAAATTTATATATAAAAATGTGTTCATTCAAAAAATTACTTCTCAATTTATAATATTGTTCATTTGGGTTTCCAAATTTTTATCAGCACTTTGCTAAAGAGTTAACCGTTTTTCTTTTTAAAAATAGATACTGTGGTTGATTGCTTTTTCCTGGTTTATATGTTTGTGTTTTTTTTTCCAATTTTGTACTAAATAATTAATTTAAAAACTGTGAAATAATACAGACTTGGAAGAAAATTTGTAGCTTTAAATTCATATGGTAGGAAAAATACTGAACTAATTTAGATATTTATTTGTAGAGAAAGAAAAAAACTGAAAAAGAAAATTAAAGATAAAGATGGCAGTTAATGATATTGAAAACAAAAATAAGAATGCACAAGTCACTTAAACAGTGATTTTTTTGACTAAGAAAATTCAGATAAACTAAACTAAAATCAAAATATTAAAAATATCACACATACTTGAAAAATGAGAAAATATTATAACTTCCTGCCAATAATTAAGGAAAATAGGCCATGTACCAACAACTTCTAGGAAAATAGAGCTTATCAAAACTACATGAAGAAAATTTGAAATCTAATATTGCTATAACTACAAAAGAAACATCCATAATTTCAAATTCTCCCTCAAAGGAAACTCTGGATTAAGGCAACTATTCTGAATAAATAAATGAGTGTTTCATAGACTCTTTCAGAGAATAAAACATTAACACAAACTTCTCAGGTCAACACAAACCTGACAACTAAATACAATTCAATACTAGAAAGACGTAAATATTCCCAAGTTACTCCATATATTCAATGTTATGACAGCATTCCAAACTGTATTACAGTCTTATTGTAGAACTTGACAAGTGATTTTAACTTTGTGTGAAACTTTGAAGGCCAAGGATAGACATGGGGAAAAAGAAGATAAGGAAGATATGCTTTTACTGTGTATCGAAAGTTTTGAGAAAGTAGGATTTGGGGTCCTAAAAAATAGAAATAAACTAGTGGAACTGAAAAGAGAGTTTAGATGAAGCCCAGGACATGGTTTAAAGGGAAAAAAAAAATAAATGGTATTACAAAATATTGGGGAAGAATTGTCCTTTTCAGTAAATGGTGCTAGATCAATTGCATAACCTTTCGGAAGAAAATAAAGCTTGGTGTTCACCTTACATCACACACAAAATTCAATCACAACAGAATCAATAAGTAAAATGCAAAATAATTAAATTCCAGAAGTTAATATAGGCCAATATCCAATGGTCTTGCAATAGGCCAAGATTTAATCAATAGGACATTCAAAAATAAGCACTAAACAGAAAGGTAAAAACTGATAAATGGATCTATGTGTCAGATATGTATTCCAAACCAATTAGAACTGCATTGTTTATTAATCAAAAAGTAGAAACCACCCAAATTTCCCTTAGCAGCAGGATGCATACATAAACTGTGTATTATTAATAGAATGGAATACAATGCATCATTAAAAATCAACAAACTGCAGCTCCCTACAACAGAAATGGATCTCAGAGAAAAAAATTTGAATGCAAGAAGCCAGACCCACGTGTATACATCTTATATGATTTCATTTACATAAAACAAAATTAAAAACTAAACAGTGGTGTTTAGACAACTTAAAGCTCTAAATAAATGCAAAGGAATACATGTCAAAGTATACATAACATTACATGAGAAGTTGAAAGGGGCGATGGTTACCCAGGCTACGTCCTGCCTCTTGACGTAAGGGTCTCAGTTAACCACACGTTTACTTTGATATATGTCATTGGGCTGTAGAATTCTGTGTTCTTCATACATTTTACTACATGCAACTCGTAATGAGCTAAAAAAAAAAAAAAAGAGAGAGAGAGAGAGAGAGAGAGAGAGCAGGAACCATGAGGAGAGAGAGCACAGAGAGGGAAGAGGGGAGAGTCTCTGAGTTGTCCTCAGGGTATCAGATAGTATTTCTGAAAATCTACTCTGAAATCCATATGGTGTATTAATTTTGTTGTATTTAAATGTGGGTTTCCAGGTCCTCACTAAACCCTAGTTCATCTTTACCAGTATTCAGAAAACTCTAAAATCTGAATAAGCAATGTTATCTGTTAACAACTGAAGTCACAAGAGGACACAGGTCATCAACATCAAACATGGTATTTGCAGTTTCGTCTGGCTAGTAGCCTTTTCCACTTCAGAGAAGTCCACGTTCCCTTGTTTGTTTCCCACCGAACTCTTTTCAAAAGGGTCCTGAAGTTGGGGCGCCTGGGTGGCTCAGTGGGTTAGGCCTCTGCCTTTGCTTGGGTCATGATCCCAGGGTCCTGGGATCGAGCCCCACATTGGGCTTTCTGCTCAGCCGGGAGCCTGCTTCCCTCTGTCTCTCTTCCTGCCTCTCTGCCTACTTGTGATCTCCGTCTTTCAAATAAATTAATTAATTAAAAAAAAAAAAAGGGTCCTGGAGATATGAGTTAAAATATTACAAAGAATCATCCTGTGTACAAGAAGCACACTGTGTCATCTTTGTTAAGTATAACAAAGGAAAATTCTGTCCAATCTGTCCCTGTCTCTGGATACAAATGAAATCAATTGATAACTACTTGATAATATTTTAAGTGTTAATGTTTGACTTCATTATAATATTACATTATAGAATCCACTACAATTACCTGAGATTTGATGCTTTAATGACTTTTAATATCTTATTCTATTTATTTTAAAGCCCATTTTAGATGAAAATCCTTCCTCAAAGGAAGTAACACTGAAATGGAAGTCTGTTATATAAATGCATAAAAATTATGCTATTCCGAGGTTCATGTTGGAGGGCATGGGCAATAGTCAGAATCTTGAGCTTGCCCTCAGGAATATGGAACAGATTCTGACCATTCCATTTGTGTGTTCCATATGTTAGTAGAAATTCCAGTATTTAAATAAAAATGTATATAATAGAGACAGTATAGGTAATAACTCCCTTGGAAATAAAAATTTACACATTCTCATGACCCAGTCCGTTTTGGGATTGTGGTAAATGACTTATTCAGCTTCACATTTGTCAGGTGACCCTCATGGCTTTTCAAGCAGTGTTTAAGAAGGCCAAGTTAGCATCTTCACTCAAGAAGAAAATGTGACCTTTAAATTGGAAAACCTGAGCTTTCTAAAATCTAATAACAAGAGAAAAGATCTTCCCTGGAATGGAAATTTAATAGTCAGTTATTTGATTTAGGTGCATCTAAAACTAGCAAAACATATTCATTTCTTTTCAGTTCTCACCGCAAACTGAATGTGATGGAGAGTTTCTAAGATCATAAAAATCTTGCATTGTGTTAAAAACTATTTTTGTCTAGATTTTTAAAAAGCTGTCTTTGCTCTTATTATTTGTGTTTTCTTTATGCACTTGAGTGGCATGAGGTGTTCTGTACTACACAAAGTTTGGTCAGCATTCTGGGCAGGCTACAGATGAAGATTTCCAGAACCTTTACTATGTTACTATTTCTGCTCTCCCAACCCTGCTCTCCCACCTAATTTAGAGCAATGCTTTCTCTAGCACCAGTGGAAAGTTATTGAAAGGTCAAGGAGAGCATGTGAATCCTAACTGTAATTTCACACTAGCATTTTGCAACATAGTTAGACAAGCTTAAAAATAGTTCACCTCTTCTTTCTATATGGTGATCACAGTCTTGTCTCTTGTGATGTAATGAAATTAATTTGGTAGAAACAAGGGAGCTGGTTGATACATTTTGTGTTCATACTGATTGAAGAGTAAAGGGAGGCTGGATTTCTCTCAGAATTTCTTCATTTTTCCACATAAATGGGAAGAAACTTTTTTCATTTATTATTTTGCTCTTCAAAAAGCTTGAAGAAAGTAAAATCCTTTTTAAAAATTCTTCCATAGATGGGAACTGTTCTCATCTATGGGATGATATTTAACCTTCATATCACCTATGTAAATGCTTCTTACTACCCTTTTATCTGTTTCAGTATGCTTCCCTGACATTTATAAGCCAATAAATAGACTTCCTGTTGGCTAATTTAACATCTGCAGATTGTGTTCCTTAGGAGCATAAAATCTGAATAACTTACATGTCCTAAAATTCCTTATGCTGGTTCACAAAGCTTGGCCTACCTCTGAGACCTTTCTCCCAGCCAGGAACCCACAGAGTGAATTTGGAACTGAATGAGTGAAATAGAGTGACTGTGTGCATGTGACAATTCCAAGGGATGAGTTCCCTAATAACTTAATGCTCTTCTTCTAGAATTAAGGACATTTCACATGTAAAACATTCCTCCCTTCTTCTGCTTTAATCTCCCTGACTCAGTGTAGATTCATTAAGCACTATAAATAAGCACTTAGGAAAGTCTTGTGTGTGCATGGGAGCTCACAAGGTCTTAGGAGAAGTAAAATGAACAGAATATTCCAGAAAGCTGGTAATCTGATAGAAGTCATAAAATTTATATGATAAACCACCATTAAAAATTCTATGTAGGGGCGCCTGGGTGCCTCAGTGGGTTAAGCCTCTGCCTTCGGCTCAGGTCGTGATCTCAGGGTCCTGGGATCAAGCCCCACATCGGGCTCTCTGCTCTGCGGGGAGCCTGCTTCCCCCTCTCTCTCTGCCTGCCTCTCTGCCTACTTATGATCTCTCTCTCTGTCAAAAAAAAAAAAAGAAGAAAATTGTGAATTTTAAATTCCAATAAAGCCCCATTTAAAAAAAAAAAAAAAAAAGTTCCGTGTAAGCAAGTACATCCTATCAAGGTACAAGTGCCTGAGTGTACTCAGGGTAAAGGAACATTCAAAGTGAAATAAAATGACTCAATTCAGTCTTCTTAGAGAGATCCATTCTTAAGCCAAGCATGAGAAGAAGGTGAGCAGCAGAGACTGGGGAAGGAAACTGGCTACCTTCTAGTTAGCAGTGATTTCATAAGGTAAAACACCTCATGAAATGGCTTCATGGCTTAATTTATTTTGCCTTTGAATAATCATCACATTTGGTTTCTTTTGTTTATTAAATTATTGAACTGCCATCTCCATTAAAACTGTAATATTTTTACACAAAACTGGCATAATTTGTGTAGGATTGCATTCTCAGAAATTAGCATTGCCTAAAGCAGGACTGCCCAATTGATAGACCTTTGTCAAATTGTCTAACAACAGGTAGAGATGGAAACAAGTAAGTCATAAACAAGGTTCACTTTATCAGGAAAAACTGCCCTCCCATTACAGAAATGTCATTATCGCCCCAATTTTCACTCACGAATTAAAACTTGTTCTCCAATTCAGATATATTAATGCTTCCTCCTCCCTGAGGAATTTGCATAAACCAGCTGCTTTCTTCATGTTGATACAAATTGTTTTTGTCATAGAAGTGAACTCAGAGAAACATCAGTGAGCCCCTCGCTAAAATTTAAAAAGTCAGAAATCACATTGCTGGGGCTTATCATTCCCAGTGAATCCCCAAAAACACAGACATCCCAGTTATGGCAGAGACACCGGCAGACAAACTGGGTTTAGAGAAGGCAGGTGACCAGCAACAGAAAGCAAGACTGCAGACTTGGGAATCCTCCTCTCTGGTAGGAGAACAGAAAAAACAATAGTCACAATATTTCTGAATTAACAATTGCTATCAGATTCAAATGCAGCTCTTGAGTAACTGAGAAGTGTTAATAAAATCTATTTTTGTTTTTTAAAGATATGGATGTTATACACTGAGAGATAACCCATTCATTTTTACCTGGGACTTGAAACTTTCCCATTCGATGTGATACAGCAGAGGTAAGCACAGGGTCATCTCTGGACCTGGATGGTCACTTGGTATTCACAGAGGTGCTGACAACTGAACTGAGTTTTAGGAAGGTGTAAGAATTAGAGGAAGGTGTAGGTGAGGTCATTCAGACAAAAGTAAGTTCATGAGTGACACATATGTTTTAAGCAGGGTATTGACTTGAACTGGTTGAGTTATACATGGTTTGCTTTGATGGCAATGGTGGGTAAGAGGTAAGGCAAAGAAATTAAGGTGAAAGTTTACAAACTGATTATATCTGTACAAATAGCACCAAAATGAAGAAAATACTAGAATGCGGTCCATATTTCCTAATTATTCTCTCATGTTCCCTTCCACTCACTGATGCATGGAAAGATAACCACAGTCCTGATTTCTAAAATTCCTGTCTTTTTTTTTTTTTTTTTTAACTGCTATGTGAATGAGAGAAACAGTGTACTTTTTGTTTGGGTCCTTTTTCATTCTGTTTCATTACCTTTATGTGTTTTGGCTATGTTGTTACATGATTTAGATATTTCATCTTATTGCCATGTAATCAGTGTGAGTATAGCACCATTTATTTAACCCTTTTATTGCTGGAAGGTTTTTGATTAGACTCTAAGGTTTCGAGGACTTCAATAAGTGCTATTGCTAGGGTGCCTGGATGACTCAGTTGGTTAAGTGTCCAACTCTTGATTTCAGCTTAGGTCATGATCACAGGGTTTGGCTGTCTCCCCACTCATTGGGCATCTGCTTGAGATTTTCTCTCTCTCCTCTCCCTCTGCCACCACCGCCTGCTTGTGCACTCTTGCTCTGTCTCTCTCTCAAATAAATAAACCTTTAAAAAAAACAAAAACAAATACTGGTATTCCAATGAACATTCTAGTACATATTTTTGTATGGAATTTTGTGTGCATTTCTTTCAGGCTTAACTATAGGAGTAGAAATCCAAGAGCATTTGAAATGCGTTTCAAGTTTTAGTAGAAATTGCCAAAACATATTTTTCCAAGAAGCATCAACTTACACTTCCGTCAGCAATACAAGAGAGTTACTATTCTCTCTATTTTATCTAAAACGTGTTTTTTTTTTTTTTGTCATTATTATTGATCTTCACAAATCTGGTGGATTTGCCCTTAGTACATCATGGTGGTTTTAACTGACATTTATCAAATGATCCAAGGAAAAAAAAAAAAAAAAGAAAGAAAAAATACTCTGCAGTTTTTGTTTTGTGTGGTTATACATAGTTTCTTGTATGTTCTCCTTATACATGTTTTCTCAGGAATAATGGGAGTGAATATACTTCTTCACTTTATCCATTGACTTTTTACTCTCTTAATAGTTGATAAACAAAAGTTCTTAATATAATCCCTGAATTGTTAACACATTTTGAATCCATTACAGAAATTTTGATCTTCTCTAGTGTCATCAAAGTGCAACTTTGGTCTCCGAAAGTTGCATTTCATGCATGTAATGACATATTTTTAAAATATATGGTGTTAGACCTTGGAGTCCACTATGTTGTCCTAATGTGCCTGAGTGCACAGTTTAGGAACTACAGAGACAGTGCGAATTAATCTTTCTTCTGTCTGCTTTAGCCAGTGTTATTTTGAAGGCGTTTGCCAATAAATCAATTGGCAAATAAAGATATTAATGATTACTTCATATGATCTTTTCTTCAGACCTGTCATCATATTCCTTATTTAATCTTGACTGTTTGTTATTTTTCCTTGGCTTCTTTTATTTTTGTTGAACAAATGATTAAGGGGCTTATTTATTTAGTCCATTGTCCTATTAAAAAGTAAGGTTTGGTTTAAATTTCATAATATACCTTTGTTTTTTATTTAATTTTTTATGTTATATTGCTTTATTAATTTATCAGTAGTACAATTGGTCATCAATGCAGAATATATTTTAAACTTCTGTTTCCAGGCATAAATGCTGAAAAAAAATACTCAACCTTTTATTTTTATGTATTTTTATTATGTTCAATTAGCCAACATATGAGACATCATTAGTTTTTTTTTAATTGATTTATTTATTTTAATAAATATATAATATATTTTACCCCCATGGGTATACGTCTGTGAATTGCCAGGTTTACACATTTCACAGGACTCATCATAGCACATACCCTCCCCAATGTCCATATCCCCACCACCCTCTCCCATACCCCTTCCCCCCAGCAACCCTCCATCTGTTTTTTGAGATTGAGTCTTTTATGGTTTGTCTCCCTCCCAATCCCATCTTCTTTCATTTTTTTCTTTTCCTACCTCCCCCCAAACCCACACCTTACATCTCCACTTGCTCATATCAAAGAGATCATATGATAGTTTTCTTTCTCTGACTGACTTATTTCGCTAAGCATGATACCCTCTAGTTCCATCCACGTCGTCGCAAATGGCAAAATTTCATTTCTTTTGATGGCTGCATAGTATTCCATTGTGTATATATACCAGTTCTTCTTTATCCATTCATCTGTTGATGGACATCTAGGTTTTTTCCACATTTTGGCTATTGTGGACATTGCTGCTATAAACATTCGGGTGCACGTGCCTCTTCGGAGCACCATGTTTGTACCTTTAGGATATATACCCAGTAGTGCAATTCCTGGGTCATAGGGTAGCTCTATTTTCAGTTTTTTGAGGAACCTCCACACTGTTTTCCAGAGTGGTTGCACCAGCTTGCATTCCCACCAGCAGTGTAGGAGGGTTCCCCTCTCTCCGCATCCTCGCCAGCATCTGTCATTTCTTGACTTGTTAATTTTAGCCATTCTGACTGGTGTGAGGTGGTATCTCATTGTGGTTTTGATTTGTATTTCCCTGATGCCGAGTGACGTGGAGCATTTTTTCATGTGTCTGTTGGCCATCTGGATGTCTTCTTTGCAGAAATGTCT
Source organism: Eira barbara (assembly GCA_020311275.1). NCBI lineage: Eukaryota > Metazoa > Chordata > Mammalia > Carnivora > Mustelidae > Eira > Eira barbara. The sequence goes on from JAHRIG010000426.1 coordinate 9,342, forward strand.
GTTCATGTCCTCTGCCCATTTCTTGATTGGATTACTTGTTCTTTGGGTATTAAGTTTGCTAAGCTCTTTATAGATTTTGGATACTAGCCCTTTATCTGATATGCCATTTGTAAATATCTTCTCCCATTCTGTCAGTTGTCTTTTGGTTTTGTGAACTGTTTCCTTTGCTGTGCAAAAGCTTTCGATCTTGATGAAATCCCAATAGTTCATTTTTGCCCTTGCTTCTGTTGCCTTTGGCGATGTTCCTAGGAAGAAGTTCCTATGGTTGAGGTCAAAGAAGTTGCTGCCCGAATTCTCCTCAAGGATTTTGATGGATTCCTTTCTCACATTCAGATTCTTCATCCATTTTGAGTTTATTTTCGTGTGTGGTGAAAGAAAATAGTCCAATTTCATTTTTCTGAATGTGACTGTCCAATTTTCCCAGCACCACTTGTTGAAGAGGCTGTCTTTTTTCCATTGGACATTCCTTCCTGCTTTGTCAATGATTAGTTGACCATAGAGTTGAGGGGCTATTTATGGGCTCTCTATTCCGTTCCATTAATCTACATGTCTGTTTTTGTGCCAGTACCACACTGTCTTGATGACAGCTTTGTAATAGAGCTCGAAGTCTGGAATTGTGATGCCACCGACTTTGGCTTTCTTTTTCAATATTCCTTTGGCTATTCGAGGTCTTTTCTGGTTCCATATAGATTTTAGGATTATTTGTTCTATTTCTTTGAAAAAAAATGGATGGGATTTTGATAGGGATTGCATTAAATGTGTAGATTGCTTTAGGTAGAATAGACATTTTCATGATATTTGTTCTTCCAATGCATGAGCATGGAACACTTTTCGATTTCTTTGTGTCTTCCTCAATTTCTTTCATGAGTACTTTCTAGTTTTCTGAGTATAGATTCTTTGCCTCTTTGGTTAGATTTATTCCTAGCTATCTTATGGTTTTGGGTGCGATTGTAAATGGGACTGACTCCTCAATTTCTCTTTCTTCTGTCTTGTTGTTAGTGTAAAGAAATGCAACTGATTTCTGTGCATTGACTTTATATCCTGACACTTTACTGAATTCCTGTATAAGTTCTAGCAGTTTTGGGGTGGAGCCTTTTGGGTTTTCCACATATAGTATCATATCATCTGCAAAGAGTGATAGTTTGACTTCTTCTTTGCCAACTTGGATGCCTTTAATTTCTTTTTGTTCTCTGATTACTGAGGCTAGGACTTCTAGTACTATGTTGAACAGCAGTGGTGATAACGGACATCCTTGCCGTGTTCCTGACCTTAGAGGAAAAGCTTTCAGTTTTTCTCCATTGAGAATGATATTTGCGGTGGGTTTTTCATAGATGGCTTTGATAATATTGAGGTATGTGACCTCTATCCCTACACTTTGAACTGTTTTAATCAGGAAGGGATGCCGCACATTGTCAAATGATTTTTCAGCATCTATTGAGAGTATCATATGGTACGTGTTCTTTCTTTTATTAATGTATTGTATCACATTGATGGATTTGCGGATGTTGAACCAACCTTGCAGTCCTGGGATAAATCCCACTTGGTCGTGGTGAATAATCCTTTTAATGTACTGTTGGATCCCATTGGCCAGTATTTTGGTGAGAAGTTTCACATCTGTGTTCACCAAGGATATTGGCCTGTAATTCTCTCGTTTGATGGAATCCTTGTCTGGTTTTGGGATCAAGATGATGCTGGCCTCATAAAATGGGGTTGGAAGTTTTCCTTCCATTTCTATTTTTTGGAACACTTTCAGGAGAATAGGAATTAATTCTTCTTTGAATATTTGGTAGAATTGCCCTGGGAAGCCGTCTGGTCCTGGACTTTTGATTGTTTGGAGATTTTTGATGACTGTTTCAATCTCCTTACTGGTTATGGGTCTGTTCAGGTTTTCTATTTCTTCCTGGTTCAGTTGTGGTAGATTATATGTCGCTAGAAATGTATCCATTAATTCCAGATTGTCGTATTTGTTGGCGTAGAGTTGCTCATAGTATGTTTTTATAATTGTATTTCTTTGGTGTTGGTTGTGATCTCTCCTCTTTCATTCATGATTTTATTTATTTGCATCCTTTCTCTTTTCAATTTGATAAGTCTGGCCAGGGGTTTGTCAATCTTATTCTTTCAAAGAACCAGCTCCTAGTTTCTTTGATTTGTTCTATTGTTTTTTTTTTTTTTAAATTTTCTGTTTCATTAATTTCTGCTCTGATCTTTATGATTTCTCTTCTCCTGCTGGGTTTAGGCTTTCTTTGTTGTTCTTTCTCCAGTTCCTTTAGGTGTAGTGTTAGGTTGTGTATATGAGACCTTTCATGTTTCTTGAGAAAGGCTTGTACCGCTATACATTTTCCTCTCAGGACTGCCTTTGTTGTATCCCACAGATTTTGAACTGTTGTGTTTTCTTTATCATTTCTTTCCATGAATTTTTTCAATTCTTCTTTAATATCCTTGTTGACCCATTCATTTCTTTAGAAGGACGCTGTTTAGTATCCATGTATTTGCATTCTTTCCAAATTTCCTCTCGTGATTGAGTTCTAGCTTCAGAGCATTGTGGTCTGTAAATATGAAGGGAATGATCCCAATCTTTTGATACCGGTTGAGACCTGATTTATGACCCAGGATGTGCTCTATTCTGGAGAATGTTCCATGCTCACTAGAGAAGAATGTACATTCTGTTGCTTTGGGATGGAATGTTCTGAATATATCTGTGATGTCCATCTGCTCCAGTGTGTCATTTAAGGCCTTTATTTCCTTGTTGATCTTTTGCTTAGATGATCTGTCCATTTCAGTGAGGGGAGAGTTAAAGTCCCCTGCTATTATTGTATTACTGTTGATGTATTTCTTTGATTTTATTATTAATTGGTTTATATAGTTGGCTGCTTCCTTGTTAGGGACATAGATATTTAAGATTGTTAGGTCTTCTTGTTGGACTGATCCTTTGAGTATGATATAGTGTCCTTCCTCATCTCTTATTATAGTCTTTGGCTTAAAATCTAATTGATCTGATATAAGGATTGCCACCCCAGCTTTCTTCTGATGTCCATTAACATGGTACATTGTTTTTTACCCCCTCACTTTAAATATGGAGGTGTCTTTGGGGCTAAAATAAGTGTCTTGTAGGCAGCATATTTGTTTTGTTTTGTTTTGTTTTGTTTTTTTTATCCATCCTGATACCCTGTGCTTTTGATTTGGGCATTTAGCCCATTAACATTCAGGGTAACTATTGAGAGAGATGAATTTAGTGCCATTGTATTGCCCGTAAGGTGATTGTTACTGTATATTGTCTCTGTTCCTTTCTGATCTACTACTTTTAGGGTCTCTCTTTGCTTAGAGGACCCCTTTCAATATTTCCTGTAGAGCTGGTTTGGTGTTTGCAAATTCTTTCAGCTTTTGTATGTCCTGGAAGCTCTTTATCTCTCCTTGTATTTTCAGTGATAGCCTAGCCGGATATAGGATTACTGGCTGCATGTTTTTCTCGTTTAGTGCTCTGAATACATCATACCATTTCTTTCTGGTCTGCCAGGTCTCCATGCATAGTTCCGCTGCCAATCTGATGTTTTTACCCTTGTATATTACAGACTTCTTTTCCCGGGCACTTTTCAGGATTTTCTCTTTGTCACTAAGACTTGTAAATTTTACTATCAGGTGACGGCGTGGCCCTATTTTTATTGATTTTGAGGGGCGTTCTTAGCATCCCCTGGATTTTGATGTTTGTTCCCTTTGCCATAGTAGGGAAATTCTCTCCAATAATTGTCTCCAATATACCTTCTGCTCCCCTCTCTCTTTCTTCTTCTTCTGGAATCCCAATTATTCTAATGGTGTGTTGTCTTATGGTGTCGCTTATCTCTCGAATTCTCTCCTCATGGTCCAGTATTTGTCTGTCTCTCTTTTGCTCAGCTTCTTTATTCTCTGTCATTTGGTCTTCTATGTCACTAATTCTTTCTTCTGCCTCATTTATCCTTGCAGTAAGAGCTTCCATTTTTGATTGCACCTCATTAATAGCTTTTTTGATTTCAACTTGGTTAGATTTTAGTTCTTTTATTTCCCCAGAAAGGGCTTTTATCTCTCCGGAGAGGGTTCCTCTAATATCTTCTATGCCTTTTTTGAGCCCGGCTAGCACCTTGAGAATCGTCATTCTGAACTCTATATCTGTCATATTACCAATGTCCATATTGATAGGTCCCCTGCCTTCGGTACAGCCTCTTGTTATTATTATTATTTTTTTTTGTGGTGAGTTTTTCTGCCTTGTCATTTTGTCCAGATGAGATTTGCTTTCTCCTCCTCTGGAATTCCGATGATCTTGGTGAGTGAAGTTGGTCTTGGCTAAGTTTCTTGTTGATCTTCTGGGGGAGGGGCCTGTTGTAGTGATTCTCAAGTGTCTTTGCCTCAGGTGGAATTGCACCGCCCTTCCCAGGGGCCAGGCTAAGTAATACGCTCGGGTTCGCTTTTGGAAGCTTTTGTTCCCTGAGTGCTTTCCGTAGAGTTCCAGAGGATGGGAATGAAGATGGCGGCCTCCCAATCTCCGACCTAGAGGATCTGAGAGCTTGGAGTCCCGCTCCTCAGTGCATCCTCAGAGAAAAGCGCCCAACTGACCCTGCTTCCCTGGCCTCTGGTCGCACCTGGAGGAAAGCAGTCAATTGCTGGCACTTGGAGAAAAGCGCCCGATCACTTCCATCTCCATGGCCTCCAGCTGCACTCCGAGCCCACCGAGCCTGCGACCGGCTCAAGGTAACCCTGGGCTGAGGGCTCACTCCTTGGCTTTGTCGCTGTTGCCAGCTTCCCCACTCTAATACCTATGAGATCTGTGGCACTCAGACACCCCTGGACCTGGGGTTATGCTGACCCAGCGTGGGTTTCCACCTGGTTTAGCCTCTGGAGTGATGTCCCTCCGTGGAGCAGACTTTTAAAAGTCCTGATTTAGTGCTCCATTGCTCCGCTGCTGGCCCGGAGCTGGCGCCTCCCCCCGTGGTCTGTCTTCCGGACGCTTTGGATTCACTTCTCCGCAGGTGCTACCTTTCCGAAAGTGATCGATTTTCTGTTTCTAGAATTGTTGCTCTTCTTCTATTTGATTTCCCGTTGGATTTGTAGGTGTTCACAATGGTTAGATAAGCTATCTAGCTGATCTCCTGCTACCCAATGTTATCTCAGCCTGCTACTTCTCCGCCATCTTGACTCCTCCAAGACATCATTAGTTTTTGGTACAATGGTCAGTGATTCATTAGTTACCTATAACACCTAGTCCTCAATGCCACCTGTGAGTTTTAAAATTAGGACAAAACATTTTAAAATTATTATTTTAAGGAATCATAAGCGGATTTAATCATCCTGGTATTTTTTACCACTTATTTTTTTCATTTCTTAAGTGTGTTATTCATTTATTAACTCCTTCCTACTTATTCTCACCTCATTTGAGATTTTCATTTTAAAATAGTAAATAAGGGGAACCTGGGTTGCTCTGTCTGCCTGTGCTTGCTCTCTCTCTCTCTAACAAATAAATAAACTAAAAAAAAAAAAATCAAGTTGTTCTTTTTAGATACTTAGGACTTTCCCACGTATCCAATTTTACTGATTCTAATTTGCTTCTGTTTGTATCAGAGGACATAGTCTGAAAGGGTGCTCTCTTTTGAAATTGAAGGAAATTTGTTTTCTTAGCTTAGCATCTACATTGGTAAATGTTTCATGTGTTCTGGAGAAGAAGTTGTATTGTCTAGGTACTGGATGTAGTTTTCTAGGAATACTGCTTGGGATAGAGTAATCAATAGTGATATTCAGGTCTTCTATGTCTCTCTTGATACTTCGTCTAATTGGTCCATCAGTTACTGAGTGGTGTTAAAGATCACAATTATGATTATGGACTTGCCTGGTAGTTTTGCCAACTCATTCCTCAGCTATTTTACAGTTCCATTATTTCCATTATTTGGGGAATACATAGTTATCAATGTTAAGTTTTCTGATATATTGAGCTTCTCATCATTATGAATTGTCACTTCTGCCCTCTGGTAATATTCCTTGTCTCATTCTCTATTTGTTCTTGTATTTAGACTATTATTCTCGTCACTCTAGCTTTATTGTGATTCAAGATGCATAGTACATAATTTTACTTCCTTTTGGTTTCAGTATCTTTGTGCTTTGTGCTGGGGAGGGCCTGAGGCAGAGGAGGAGGGAAGAGAGAGAATCAAAGCAGGCTCCACGTCCTGTGAACAGCCTGATGTGTGGCTCAGTCTCACAACTCTGAGACCATGAGCTGAGTCGATATCAAGAATCAGAAACTTAACACACTGAGCCACCCAGGTGCCCCTAGACAAGTTTTAATTTCATGGAAAAAGGAGCTGGATGTACAGAGAATCCCTATATACCCTTTACCCCTCTGTGCATGTCGCTTCCCACTATTAGTATTCTTCATTAGTGGGATACAGCTGTTAAAAGGATGGGCCAATACTGTTAAATTACTATCAAAGTTCTTAATTTACCTTCTTCCTATTGTCAATTCTATTGCTTTTGACTAATGCAGAACTACATGTATCCACTGTTACAGTAATGTACATGATACTTTGCCCTAAAAATGCCATTTTCTGCCTAATTTTTCTCTCTGTGCCTCCCCTCACCCCCGTAGCCACTGTTGAGCGTTTTTACTTCTTCCACTGTTTTATCTTTTCCAGAATGTCATACAGTACATAAACTTCTCAGATTGGCTTTTTTACTTAGCAATATGTACTTAGGTTTTTACCATGTCATTCCATGGTTTGTTAGCTCATTTTTTTAAAAGCCTTGAACAATATTCCATTTCCTGGATGTGTCACACTTTATTTACCTGTTGTAGAACATCTCAGTTGCTTCTGAGTTTTGGCAATTATCAATGAAGCGGCTATAAACATTCCTATGCAAGATTTTATGTGGATATTTATATTCCAGGTTTGTTCTGTATGCCAGTTTTCAACTTATTTAGGTAAATGCCATGAAGTGCACGTGTTGGACTGTAGGCTGTTTTGTAAGAAACTGTCACAGTGTCTTTCAAAGCAGCTGTACAAATTTGCATTCCATCAAAAATCAGTGTGAATTCCTATTGATCTCTATCCCCACCAGCATTTGGTGCTGTCAGTGTCTTGAATGTCTGGTGCTCTAAAAAGCTGTGGAGTGGTATCTCAGAGTTTCGGTCCTTTATTTTGAGAGAGTGCCCATCTGCACATGTTGCGCAAGGTGGGGGGCGGCAGAGAGAATCTTAAGCAGGCTCCTTGTGGCACGCAGAGTCTGACATGGGGCTTGATCTCACAACCCTGAGACCATGACCTGATTCAAAATCGAGAGTCAGAAATATTCATTTTAATATAGTAAATAATTACTTTTATCTGCTTTTAACCAACTGAGCCACCAGGCGCCTGTCTCATTTTAGTTAGCAATTCCCTGGTAATTTAAGATGCTGAACATCTTTTCAGGTGCCTACTTGCTATCTATGTATGTTCTGTTCTGAGGGATCTATTCATATTTTTCCAATTTTTAATTAGGTTATTTATTTTCTTACTAATGTATTTTAGGAATTCTTTATATATATACATATATATATATATCAGATATGACTCTTTCACAATATGTGTTTGCACAAATTTTCCACTACTCTGTGCCTTTTCATTTGCATGACAGTGTCTTTTTAAAAATATTTTGTTTTAATTATTTGACACAGAGAGAGCTATCGAGAGTGGGAATAAAAGCAGGTGGAGCGGGAATGTGAGGTAGAGAGAGAAGGAGACCTCCCACCAAGCAGGAAGCCTGATGCAGGGCTTAATCCCAGGACCCTGGGATCATGACCGAAGCTGAAGGCAGACACTTAACAGCTTAGCCACCCAGTCACCCCTGCATGACAGTGTCTTTCACAGAGACTACATTTTTAATTTTAGTCAATTCTAACACATTAATTTTTTTTATGGATCACTCACCTCAGATGGTAACAAAAATGTACCACCAAACTCAAGATCATCTAGATTTTTTCTGTTGTTTTTTTTTTTCCCTGAGTTTTATACTTTGTGTTATATATTTTCATCTATGATGCATTTTGAGGTAATTTTTCTGAAAGGTGTAAGATCTGGGTCTAGGTTCATTTTTTTTTGCATGTGGATGTTCAGTTTCAACACTATTTGTGTTAAAGAGACTTATCGTACTTCATTGTCTTGCTTCTTTGTCAAGGGTCAATTGTGTATATTTGTGTGAATCTATTTCTGGGCTCTCTCTTTTGTTTTGTTGATATATTTGTTCTTTTACAAACACCACACTGTCTTGGTTACTGTAGGTTTACATTGAGTCTCAAGTTGGGTAGCATCAGTCTTCCAGTCGTGTTCTTCCCCTTCCCTGTTGTGTTGGTTCTTCTGGGTCTTTTATCTCTTTATACAAATTTAAGAATCAGTTTGGCAATAACCATAAAAAACTTGTTAGAATTAGGATTGTGTTGAGTCTGTATATCAAGTTGGGAAGAAGTGACATCTTAAGAGTGTTGAGCCTTCTCAAATATGAAAATGAAACATCTATAGATTTCTTTAGTTCTTTGATTCCATTAATGACTTTTTTTTTTTTTTTTTTACATTTTTTCTCATGTTGCTTTTGGATTTGTATGTGTTTCACATGGGATATGTTAATGTAAGTGCTACTATGTTTTTAAATTCAAATTCTACTTGTTCCTTGTTAGTAGTCCTTTTCTTTTAATTGCTATCTTTAGAAAGGATATTTTCTAAAAATCTGTCTTTGATTTCATACATTTTCTTCTAGTCTATTGTTAAGCCCATCTACTGAATTTTTGAAAATATATTAAAATTCTCAAATGGAGAGGTCCCACTTGTTTTTAATTTTTATTTTTTGAGATCTTATGTATGCATTTCATTAGGCCTTTTAATGTGTTTATAGTAGTTTACTTAAATTCCTTTTCTAGTGGGTACAACATCTTGATTACTTCAAGTATTAACTTTTTTTCCTGAGTATGAGTCATTTTCCTGTTTGTTGATAGAGCCATTTGATTATTTTTAATTTGAAAATTTTTAGAGCTTTATTTATTTATTTTAGAGAGAGAGCACATGAGAAGGAGGGGCTAAGAGTCAGGGAGAGGGAATCTCAAGTAGAGTCTACGCTGAGCCCAGAGCCCGATGCAGTGCTGGATCTCATGACCCTGAGATCCCGACCTGAGCTGAAACTAAGAGTCGAGTATAACTGACTGTGCCACCTGGGTGCCCCTTGATTTCTGATTTTGATCAATAGATTGTGCAGTGTATATTGCACATTTTGAACAATGTATTTAGAAGTTCAGGTCTGTGATGTCTCGGAAGAGTGATTTTCTTCCAGCATGTGGTTAATTTGAATGGACTCAAGCTCCAGACTGGATTCCTCTGAAGATAATGGTAACTGAAATCTCTGCTGAGATTTTTATAGTTTCTAGAAGCTGCTTTTTCTTTGTCAAACCCCACCACCTCCACCCCAACCACTCTCTTGCCCTTCCCTGTGGTTGTATGATTTAGTGATCATCAAAGGATTTGGATAAATTTTACATGCAGCTTTTGGCATTTACCTCACCTGATTTCCTTCTCTCCATATTTTTCATTTAACTCTATATTTGTACTCTGCTCCAAACTCTATGCCCAACATACCAAGTCAGGAAGGTTGTAGCTTTCTGCCTTCCTGAGAAGCACATAGATTCAAGACTGTAACTAAAAAGGACTAACAAATGTGTTACTTTGACAATGTGGCTTCTTCTTTCAATTACAGGCTCTTCTTTAGTATTAGTTTACTTTTGCTTGCTTTTCATTGCCCGTAAGTGGACTTTTCTGAGATTTTCTCTTAGAAGACTAACCTAAATTAACTATGATGATAATGAAGGAGTTCAGGAATGCCAGCACGTGTCCCATTGGCATATAGATGATTTAGAGTTAAAGTCTTTCACTGAATTCCCCTCATCTGCCTAAGAGAGATCCTCCAAGGATCTCAGTCATGATAAATCCCCTCTCTGGGTGTTTCATCCCTCAGAGAATTTTGACTATTGTCACAGAAAGAAAATTTGAAGTTGACACCAGGTTGGCACAAACTATCCTATCTCCCATCCATTCTTCTAAGGTCCCATTCATCATTCCTGAACATCATTGGGTCTCCCCTAAGGTGCCTGCTATCCTAGGGAACAGGGTAGTGACAGGTTAGTTAGGGAAGGTGGTCAGAGTGACTGGAGTTTGGTTATATTGCATCGAGTTTGTTGATTGGGCAAATAAGTCAACTCATTGGGAATAGTTGGATTTACACTTAGGTAATGCACTAACAAAGGATTCACAAACATGGCATGGGCAAAGGCCAGTTTGAATTTTGAGATTTGGGGTTGGAATTGAAAATACGGGTATGAACTCTTATCATCTTTTTCAATATACAACTTAGTCCCAATTATTCATGGATTACATGTTTCAGGATTCATTGGCTTACAAGAATTTATTTGTAATGACCAAATCAACCTAGTCTTTTCATAGTTAATTGCAGACATGAATAGAGTCATAAAAAATCAGTTATCTAACATGAATGTTGACAACTGAGAGCAAAGAAAGCAATGCCCTTTTTATTTGAATGCCCATATTATGAAACAATTTTTTTTTTCAGTCTGCTTAGTGCCATGGTTTTCACATTTCTGTACATGAGGAGGGAGGCAGATTTTGTGGATTAAAATGGCTCCCCAAGCATAGTGCTGAAGGTCTGTCAGCAAAGTAACTGTGATGTGCCTTATAGAAAAAAATACATGTTTTAGATAAGCTTTGTTCAGGTGTGACTTACATTGTTACCATTATTTATATGTTAATGACTTAATAATATATATTAAAACTATGATTTCAACCAGAAACATGTGGAGGATGTGGTCATGTATTGATCAATTGGTGGAAATGTGACCAGAGGCTGCTAGGAAATTAACCCTATATAAACAGGGACCATGATTCAGTGTTCCCTAATTTGGAACTTGTGATGATTTCATAGAATAAGATCTATTTTTGTGCTATAAATAATGAGAATCAGGTGTGTGTGTGTGTGTGTGTGTGTTTGTGTGTGTGTATTCACAGATAAGCATAGCTTGCTGATAGCCACTTACCATTATTTTTGGCCTCTAAATATCATCTGCACTAACAAGACTTCTTGTCCAGGAATAACTTATACCAGAAAGGGAAGACGTGCTCAAAGAATGAAAAAGACATTTCAGAGCATCTAAAAGCTTACTTGATTGTTCTCTCACTGAGTATTATCTAGGACACTTGGGCATCAAATAATTAAAACTATCAGATTATACCCCCTTTCATAAATCAGGAACTCATGAGTCCATACTGACACAAATACATGAAAGAGAAAAGAAAACTCGTCTTTAATAAAATATCAACCTAAGGAAGTAATGCTAGGCATTAGGAACTGGGAGAATAATGTTGGTGGCTGAAGCTTTGTTAAGGAACAGTATGCTCATGTAATACTGAAATAGTTCTCTTCACAAGGATGATTTTACCATGGAGAAATCGGAGTCTGGTTATGAGGAAACATCCTCCATACCCAGGTGAGGGATCATTGTGTAATGTCAAAACTTGCAGAAGTTCAAGACTGTTAAGGATATAAAAGACAGGACAGATTAAGAAACTCTTTCAGACTGAAGATTTGTGAAGCATGAAAATCACAAGCAGCTGTTTCCTGGGCAAGTAGCTGGACTAGAAATGGAGAAGGTACATTCATGTGATGGCTGACAAAATTAGAGTGACTTCTCTGATATGGAACATAGCATCCCAGGAACATTAATTTCCTAAATAGTGGGTTGTATGATGGTGCTGTAGAAGGGGGTCCTGATTTTTAGAAGGTGTACACTGGAGTATGTTAACAGTGGTAGGGCATTATAATAGAAAAAGATTTCCTTCCTTCCTTCCATCTTTCTTTGTGTTCATATATGTGTATATATGTAATATATCTATATAATCTATAGTAGAGAGCAATGTTTCTTAATCATTTCACTCAGGGGAAATTTCTGGAGTAATTTTTAGGTTTAGCCAAACAAGAAGTTATTATATTCACAGCTTTTTAACTTAATGAGGTCACCAATTTGTAGACATAATGTTCCAGTAATAATTTCCACTGCTATTCTAAAGAAAGAATTCCATTTTCCTGTGGATGTGCTTATTTCACCCAATTCATTAGCTCACTCTCTCTGTGTAATTTACTATATGTAGCTACATCCATGTTATGCCATGAAGGCAGGTCATTGAAATTACAGTTTTTCCATGCAAAGAAAATGTATGCAATTAGATTTTAAATTCTTGTCACAAATTTCTTCTATACAATTTGCTAATGAAGTAGATAAATTGTACATGATTTATTTAGCATTAGTTTCAAGGTTCCTCATAATTTGTTGTTGTTATTGTTGTTTTAATTCAATATATATTTACTGAGTGCATACCTCACACTAAACATGGGATTTAGTGTACCAGAATTCATTGTTTATATACCACACCCAGTGTTCCATGCAATACGTGCCCTCCATAATACCCACCACCAGAATCACCAGACCTTCCACCCCCCGTCCCTCCAAAACCCTCAGATTGTTTTTCAGAGTCCATAGTATTTCTTGGTTCGTCTCCCCCTCCAATTTCCCCCAACTGCCTTCTCCTCTCCATCTCCCCATGTCCTCAGAGTTATTTCTTATGCACAAATAAGTAATACCATATGGTAATTGACTCTCTCTGCTTGACTTATGTCACTCAGCATAATCTCTCCCAGTCCCGTCCATGTTGATACAGAAGGTGGGTATTCATCCTTTCTGATGGAGGCATAGTACTCCATAGTGTATATGGACCACATCTTCCTCATCCACTCATCCGTTTAAGGGCATCTTGGTACTTCCCAAAGTTTGGCGACCATAGCCATTGCTGCTATGAACATTGGGGTACAGATGACCCTTCTTTTCTTTACATCTGTATCTTTGTGGTAAATACCTAGTAGTGCAATTGCAGGGTCATAGGGAAGGTCTATTTTTAATTTCTTAAGGAATCTCCACACTGTTCTCCAAAGTGGCTGCACCAACTTGCATTCCCACCAACAATGTGAGAGGACTCCCCTTTCTCCACATCCTCTCCAACACATGTTTTTTCCTGTCTTGTTAATTTTAGCCATTCTAACTGGCATGAAGTGGTATCTCAACATGGTTTTGATTTGAATCTCCCTGTAATGTAATGATTAACACTTTTTCATGTGTCTGTTAGCCATTTGCATGTCTTCATTGGAGAATTGTTTGTTCATGTCTTCTGCCCATTTTTTGACATGATTATCTGTTTTGTGTGTGTTGAGTTTGAGAAGTTCTTTATAGATTCTGGATATCAGCCTTTTGTCTGTACTGTCATGGCGAATATCTTCTCCCATTCTGTGAGTCATCTCTTTTTTTAATCGACTGTTTCCTTTGCTGTGCAGAAGGATTTGATCTTGATAAAGTCCCAAAAAATTCATTTTCGCTTGTTTCCTCTGCCTTTGCAGACATATCTTGAAAGAAGTTGCTGTGGCTGATATCGAAGAGGTTACTGCCTATGTTCTCCTTTATGATTCTGATGGATTCCTGCCTTACATTGAAGTATTTTATCCATTTCGATTTTATCTTTCTGTATGGTGTAAGAGAATGGTGGATTTTCATTCTTCTACATATAGGTGTCCAATTTTCCCAGCACCATTTATTGAAGAGACGTTTTTTCCCACTGTATATTTTTTCCTGCTTTGTCAAAGATTATTTGACCATAGAGTTGAGGGTCCATAACTGGGCTCTCTGCTCTGTTCCACTGGTCTATATGTCTGTTTTTATGCCAGTACTGTGCTGTCTTAGTGATCACAGCTTTGTAGTAAATCTTGAAATCAGGCAGATGATGCACTCAGGTTTGTTTTTCTTTTTCAATATTTCCTTAACAATTAAGGGTCCCTTCTGATTCCATACACATTTTAGGATTGTTTGCTCCAGCTCTTTGAAAAATGCCAGTGGAATTTTGATCAGAATGGCATTGAAAGTATAGATTGCTCTAGGCAGTATAGACATTTTTACAATGTTTATTTTTCTGATCCATGGCATGGAATGGTCTTCCACCATTTTGTGTCTTCAATTTCTTTCCTGATTGTTCTGTAGTTCCTTGAGTATAGATTCTTTACCTCTTTGGTTAGGTTTATTCCCAGGTATCTTTTGATTCTTGGTGATATAGTAAATCGAATTGATTCTCTAATTTCACTTTCTGTATTTTCATTGTTACTGCATAATAAAGCAACTGAATTGTGTACATTGACTTTGTATCCTGCCACATTACCGAATTGCTGTATGAGTTCTAGTACTTTGGGGGTGGAGTCTTTTGGGTTTTTCATAAAAATATCATGTCATCTGTGAAGAGAGGGAGTTTGACTTCTGCATTGCCAATTTGAGTACCTTTTATTTCACTTTGTTGTCTGATTGCTGTTTCTAGTACTTCTAATATTATGTTGAACAAGAGTGGTGAGAGTGGGCATCCTTGTCGTGTACCTGATCTCAAAGGGAAGGATGGGAGCTTTTGCCCATTGAGGATGTTATTTGCTGTGGGTCTTTCATAGACTTTATGAAGTTGAGGAATATTCCCTCTATCCCTATACTTTGAAGCATTTTAATAAGGAATGGATGCTGGATTTTGTCAAATGCTTTTTCTGCATCAATTGAGAGGACCATGTGGTTCTTCTCTCTCCTCTTATTGATTTGTCCCATCACACTGATTGATTTGTGAATCAATCCTGTGTGTCTCCACCTTGCCCAGTGACACTTTGCAATCACACCTCCTGCATGGACCATGCCTGTGAGTCTCTGAGTTATTAAGGTGAAAGTGAATCATTTGGTATCTGTCCTTCTGCAGAAGTAGCTGGGCTTTTCTAGGGATAGCTTCTTTGGAGCTATTAGAGAAATTGTTGGGAAAATGAGACTTTCTGGCTCTGCCTCTATACCTCCTGTATAAGAAAAAGGGATGACCAACAAAAAGAATGTAAATTAGCATTCCTCAAATCTCATTGGACTTGGCACAGTCTTTGGCTCTTGAGGACATGAGTAGTTGGTTGTCTGGGATACCTCACGTCCTCAACATCACTTATTCCCCTTGTACCAAGATCCCTTTTTTGTTGCTCTAGCCATACCTGACCCTTACTTCTCCCTTAAATTCTTGCATGGATTCCACTTCTCCTTTTGCTTGAACAGCTTCTTCTAAGTTCTCCTATCCAATGCTTGTGACTTTAATTATGTACAGTATTGCCTCTCAGACAGATCGCTCTGCCTCCCACTCCTTAAGGTCACTGAGGGGCTCTGGAGAGAAGAGAGGGATCTGCAAGATAAGCAAATGTCCATTCTAAGAGTTACATTGGGGTATCAGCCGGTCACGTGGTTATTGCTGCTGTGGACAGGATTAGTTCCAAAAAAAGTGAGCAAGAGACACCCATGTGAAGACAGCCAGATTCTGATTGACACAATCTTAACTATGCATGGTCATGTGAGCCCTTTACTCTAGTTCTCAGTTGTAGGAAAATTGGCTTATGAAGTTATTCCTTCTTTAACCTTCCTTCCTATAGCCTAGCATGGCACAAATAACCAGATCACATTTTGAGGAAGTCAGTTCAACCCTGGACTAAACTTTTTGCATTGGGGCAAGTGTGTTTCCCTTCAATGGTTGCCCTATTCCTTGGCAGAGATACTTAATTATTTTTTAGCCATTGGATAGGGTTCATGATAGACAAATTTATATATCTGCTGGTTGGATAATATCTCGGGTAAGCATAATTTTCTTTCCATCACCTTTCCTTGAAAATCAATGTCTAGTTTTGGGTAGGAGGAACCTTGGTGTATGAAATCATTGTAAATTCACTTCAGCTTTTCTGGAGTTTGAAGGCATGACTGTCCAGTTGCCAAATAAATAAGGCACGTTTTGCCATAACCGTTTTGTGCCCAGATTCTCAAAACTGTGTTTGCTGGTTTCCAGCAAAATAGACTCTTACAGTTAGGCTCTGAGTCCCTCTTTGCCATATCCCCAGAAGGTAAACTTTATTCAACATTGAGCTACCTTCCTACCTCAGGTATACACAGACTTCCCTTAACAAAAACATCCCACATTGTGTTGCTACCAAGGCAAGAGCTATCTTTTGTCCAAAGCAAATTGTTTCATCCTTATTTTTAACCTCGTTCACATCTGGAAGCTTCAGGTCTGGCTATGTTGGTAATTTTCCCCAGGTATCTCCCAAAAAATCCCATTCTCAAGCCAATGTAAGGTCTGTAATAAATAACTAGGAAATACCTGTGAAATGAATCAAGCATTGCCTTTCTTCACTTAAATGTCTGCAACAGAAGAAAGTTATCAAGTACCAAATGCAATGAAGGAGAAAAAATTCAGGAGACTTCGTGTGAAAAACTTCAAAAAAATCATTAATGGCTTCCACATGTGTGAGAACTGATTTACATTGTGAAATATATGTCATAGGGTAAAAACAAAACTATTTGATTCAAACAGAAGATCAGACTTGCATATGAATTTCTGTAGGGTAAAAGGAAACCCAGCACACAAAAGAGGTTTAATTGTATCATGGAAGCAATAGAACAAATGAATTAGGAACTGGTCAGTGGGGAGTAACCTGTGCGAAATATGATCAACAATAGACCTAGGGGTGCCTGGGTGCCTCAGTGGTTTAAAGCCTCTGCCTTCAGCTCAGGTCATGATCCCAGAGTCCTGGGATCGAGCCCCGCATCAGGCTCTCTGCTCAGCAGGGAGCCTGTTTCCTCCTCTCTCTCTTCCTGCCTCTCTGCCTACTTGTGATCTCCGTCTGTCAAATAAATAAGTAAAATCTTTAAAAAACAAACAAAAAACAATAGACCTAAAGGATTCATACTAACTCCTCAAATCCCGAAAGCCCTGGGGTTTTATTTGGGAAAAATATATAGAAATATCAACTTCCCATAGATGAGAAAGAAAAACTGATTAAAAAGCTAGATTCTGAGTCATTTATCATTTATCATTTCAATTTTAAATATAAGTTGGCCTAAAGTAAGCTTCCTCTGACAAAGAATCCAAATTAGCTGGGAAACAAATTATAGCTCTATTTTCTAATTTTAAAGTGGGAAATTAGACCAGGTGTACCTTCAAGACATTCAGAAGGTCGTTCAAAAATAGATAGGTATAGGGGCGCCTGGGTGACTCAGTTGTTAAGCGTCTGCCTTCAGCTCAGGTCATGATCCCGGGGTCCTGAGGTCAAGCCCCCATCAGGCTCCCTGCTCCACAGGAGGCCTGCTTCTCCCTCTCCTACTCCCTCTGCTGTTTTTTTTTTTTTTTTTTTTTTTTTTTTTTTAATCACATGAGGGTTTATTTGACAAGCTTAAGCTTGGGCCCAAGTATACCCGACACAGAGGAGTAGGGACTTGGACCCCGAACCAGATTACAGTCAGAGTTTTTAAAGGCAGAGTAGGGGTGGACTTGCCGTGGGTGAGGACAAAGGGGGTGTTCAGAAGGGCTATCAGGGTAAAGAAGACTGTCAGGATATTGGAGGCCTGGTTATTGTCAAGCCAAGGCCGTTTTCCCCTCTAATGAGGCGCTAACATGAAGAGAGTTGGGAGTTTCCTAGTGGAATGTCATATTCCTCCTATCAAGTGTCCTTGTTAGTGAGATTTAGCACTGGGACATTTCAAAACTGAGGGAGACTCCTGTCTTGCAGGATTTTGATTTCTACAAGTTAACTATTTGTTCAAACATACTCCTGAGGGGAGGGGAGCAGGTCTAGAGGGGGAGCAAGGTGCCAGCTTTTGCTTTGTCAAGATGGGTGTACTTATGTTAGGGCTACACTCGAGGTGGGTACAGCCTTGTTTTTCTTGGCCTCCACATTTCCCCCTCTCAGAGGAATCTATGGAAGGACCCAGTCATGGGTCCAGGCGGGTCTCAGTAACAAGGTGCAGTGGTTGGTATTGCTGTCTGAAAAGCAATACCTGAATACCTGAATGAGCTGAACTGTACTGACTCTGTCTCTGACTAACAGATACTAATCTATTGATAATCAACATTAGTGGGGTAAGTGGGAACGGTGCAGTCTTAGCTTTAGGGGATTGTCCTTGTCTGGTTGGCTTTTCCATTCTGGAACAAAGTCCTTGAGAACGGCGTGTGGGTCAGGTGGTCAGACGTGGGTGTAGTGGACTCAGGGAGTAATCCCGTCGACCTTGAGAGCAGTGGGAGTGGTCAGGATCACGATGTAGGGTCTTTTCCAGCATGGTTGAAATGTCTGGTGTTGGTATTTCCGGACGTACACCCAGTCACCCGGCCAATATTGATGGGGGGCCTAGACAATTTGAGGTAAACTTCAGAGAAGTTGCATTTGCCAGTCAGTCAACCCCAGATATAAAGTGGAAACTTAAGAAAATTGAAGGATTTAAAGGGAAGAGTCATGTTGTGTTCTTTCTAAAAAAAAAAAAAAAAAAAAAGAAAAAAAGTAGGTAGAGATGGGGCACCTGGGTGGCTCAGTCAGTTAGTTGGGCACCCAGGTCTTGATCTCAGCTGTCTTGATCTCCAGGTCATGAATTCAGACCCCATGTTTGCTCCTCCGTGGGTATGGAGACCACTTAAAAAAAAGGTATCATTAAAATGAGATTTTTTTTTAGTTTATTTATTTGAGAGAACATGAGGAGGGGGAAGGGGAAGACTGACAAGTAGATTCCCTGCTGAGCGGAGAGCCCAACTCAGGGCTCAATCCCAGAACCCTGAGATCATGACCTGAGCTGAAGGCAGACACTTGACCAACTAAGCCACACAGGAGCCCCAAAGTGATATGCTATTTTTAGAGAAAGAATATTTAGGTTTTAGAGAAGAATAAAGTGCCTATATTCGAAGCTGATGGTAACATTTATTTTTTAAAGGTTTTATTTATTTGAGAGAGAGAGCACAAGCAGGAACAGGGACAGAGGGAGAAGCAGACCCCCACTGAGCAGGGAGCCCAATATGGGACTCAGTCCCAGGACCATGAGATCAAGACCTGAGACTGAAGGCAGATGCTTAACCAACTGAGCCACCCAGGTGCCCTGACAATGCTTATTTTAGTTAAGTTCATTGAATAGGGTTTATATAGAAAGGTAACATCTCATAGTTTAAATGAGGAGTTGAAGTCCTAAATTTTCAAAAGTGGTTTTATCCAGTCCCTATTTCTTTATTTTGTCCCAGGTGGTTGGTGGCACATGTGGAGATAGGCCAACCTATACTGAGCCCAGTAGGAGAAGCAGAGAGGCAAAAATCAGTCTCAGAATCCTAGGAAGGCCTGGGAACTGAGCAGGTGTGTCTATGCATCTTTCTTCATTCTCTTTCTTTGCAACCACAATAGCTGTGCTACTGGTAAATCCATGCTGTGAATCGACTCCACCCATGCAGCCTTGGTCTTACCAACCTCTATTAGGAGCAGAAGTCTGTGGCTTTGCCTCAGGCCAAGCAGCTCTGTCAGTCATTGATCAATTTAAGCAGCTTTGGACCCTGTTCTGTTCTATATATTTGTGACCCAAATGAAGGTATAAAGTGTTTAATTAATTCTACAAATCATGCCCAATCGAGTGGTTACTACTTGATTTATGAAGATGCACATAAAGTATTTTGAAAACTTTGATCATTGAGAAATGATTCTGGATAGCCAGAACAAATTTACCAGTGACAAGTACAAGTCACACTGTTAATACAGATAGAAGAAACAACACGAGGCCAAGATAGCTGTGGGAGAGAGGTGGGAAATTAGGAGGTCAACATAGACCTGAAGCTAAGTAGAACCCCAAAGTGCAGTCGCCGAGAGGAGAAAGAAGCAACATAGCATTGGGGTATATTAAGATTAATATTGGATGGATGGACAAGAAAACCTTGCACAAAAATACGTAGTCATACATGGAGTGTGATCTTATACTCAGGTTTTGGTTTCTATACTTTTAAGAGTTTGGGGGAAACTGGAGAGGAACCCAAGATGAACAATAAGAAAGTCTTTAAAAAATTCTCCTTTGAGGAAAAGCTACATGGTCTGCTTGAGTTGACGCATTAAAGAGTAACTTCAGGAGTATCCATGGAACATAGAAAGGCATTGGGAAGTTATTTCCACCTTGTTTTCTCCTCAGGTGCTTAGATTTGTAGAGAGAGTTTGCCTGTCAACATCAGTGCAAGAGTGATAAGCAATAAATGTGCAGGTGGCCTCATTTTAATTTCTCCGTAGTTGTGGGGTGTGATTCTTCTGCTGCCAGTGAAATGAAGCTGCTGTTTTACCTGTGGCTGAGTGCCTCCTGTCTCAGTCTTCCTTTTTAGGGCCTGAGGTGCAGGCTTGGCCTTAGGCTCTGAGAGCTGGTGTCTCAAGCTGAGATCTTTATAGTCAAGGACTTGGATGTTGTGGCGTCAAGGAAGTTTCCTGTCTTGTAAGAAGCCTCTCAGGAGACTCGGTTCCCCAGGGAGAGAAGAATCACAGAAGCCACACTCTCTCATTTATGATGTGCTTTTTTTTTTTTTTGTTTGTTTGTTTGTTTTGTTTTGTTTTGTTTTTTTCTCACCCACATCTGGATGTGGCTCTTCCTTCCCATGGCGGCAGTTCTGAATCCTGGCGGTCTTGTGTCCTCCCCATCCAGACCAGTATCCAGATCCCTGATGGCTGAGGAAGTCCTTAGAATGAGCTTATTTTAGGGCTGCCTTTTTTGTTCCCATTAATGGCTGCCTTTGCAATCTGATGTTCCTCTTGAATCCTCTCTCATGACCTAATTTCTTTAAATTATGATTTTCTTTCAGCTCATCAAGGTGGACTTGGAGAAAAGCCTGGCAGCTTTGGAGACCCAGAAGGTATGTCTTCCCCCTCCTCCTCGGCAGGAGGGGACAATAACAGAGATCTTCAGGAGGAAATGCTCCATCTGAGGGCTGAGACCCACCAACACTTAGAGGAGAAGAGGAGAGCTGAGGGGGAACTAAAAGAGCTAAAGGCTCAAATTGAGGAAGCAGGATTCTCCTCTGTGGCCCACATCAGGTAGGACACCACCCAGAGGAGGAGAGCCTGCCCATCAGGGGGTCACCATAGTAAGGGAGTTCACCCTGCTGCAATGAAGGCATTTGTGCTGCTCTAGGGCTTCCTGGTCCGCATCCCAAGCTCTGTGCATTAATGGTTCAAATTCTTAAGATAAATCTCAATAATATTGGATAATGGTGATCAGTCAAATTATTTAAGTCTGGTCTTAATTTCATGTAATATTGCCCATTATTAGCCATAGATTCACAAGTGAAAATCTCCTAGTGTATGACAGGTATTGCTCTTTTGCATTGACTGGAATATTTTGAAGAATGTCCTACTACCCATGATGCTTCACTGCTCATGGGGAACCAGAAGAGTCAATGAGGGAAGAGGATGTATACACGGGCCCCTTGCTTCCACTTAGCTCTCTCTTAGTGGCATGGATCCCTAAATCATTGAACAGCACTTTTAACCATCTCTGCTGTTTTGTTAACTTTACAGAAGTGGTATAGAGCCGATTCATTGGTTAGACTGACCACTGTGTTTAAAAAATATATATTTACTTATTTGAGAGAGAGACAGAGATAATGAGAGACAGCACAGGTGGGGAGGAGAGGGAGAAGAAGACTCCCCACTGAGCAGGGAGCCTGACACGGGGCTCGATCCCAGCATCCTGGGATCATGACCTTAGCCTAAGGCAGACGCTTAGCTGACTGAGCCACCCAGGTGCCCCTGGCCACTCTGTTTTTCATGGCATTTTTTTAAAAGATTTTATTTATTAGAGAGAGAGAGAGAGAGCACAGGCAGAGTGGTAGGCAGAGGCAGAGTGCGAAGCAGGCTCCCTGCCGAGCAAGGGGCCCAATGTGGGACTCGATCCCAGGATGGTGGGATCATGACCTGAGCTGAAGGCAGCCGCTTAACCAACTGAGCCACCCAGGCGTCCCTTTCATGGCATTTTTCAAAAGATGCTTGGAACAGACTGATAAGGTAGGACTAATCCATTCATCTGTTCATCCCTGAGGGTCATAATCATTATGGGGCCTGTTGTTTAGAATACAGCAGTGCAATTGTACAATTTCTAATTCATGTCCTATAGTTTCCCTGCCTATTACGTGCCACTTAAACATCCCCAAGTTATAGAATAATATTAGTGCTGAAGACCTTGGCATCTAGCCTAATCCTTATTTCATAGTCAAGGAAACTTCAGTCTAAGAAGTTATAGTAGCTTGCTCAAAGTTTCATATTAGTCCGTGGCTAGCCCCCTGCCTCTGAATTTTTAATATCTAAGCCTTTTCTTCTATGCTATATACTTTTTAGAACAATCTTGGAAATATTCTTCTGGTCATCCTTCATGCTGGTTCTTTTACTCTGAATTATGATATTCCTTCCTTTTTTAAAAATTTTTATTTATTTATTTGATAGAGATATACAGAGAGAGCACAAGTAGATAGAGCAGCAGGCAGAGTGGGAGGGAGAAGCAGGCTCTCTGTTGAGCAGGGAGCCTGATGCAGGGCTTGATCCAAGGACCCTGGGATCATGATCTGAAACGAAGGCAGACACTTAAGGGACTGAGCCACCCAGGCACCTCTTTCTTTCTTTCTCTTTCCTTCTTTCTTTCTTTCTTTCTTTCTTTCTTTCTTTCTTTCTTTCTTTCTTTCCTTCCTTCCTTCCTTCCTTCCTTTTTTTTTTTTTTTTTTTCTTAAGAGAAAGAGAGTGTAAGTGTGAGAGCATACGCACAAGGAGAGGGAGGGTTGGAAGGAGAGGAGAGAGAGAATCTTGAACAGCCTCCATGCCTGGTGCAGAGCCCGATGTGGGGCTCATTCACACAGCCCTGAGATCATGACCTGAGTCGGATGCTCAACTGAATGAGTCACCCAGGTGTCCCCATGTTTCTCTCTACTGAAGTAAAATTCTACTTAAGTGAAAGCATAAGTTGTTGTTGTTTAAGTAATCTCTCTGCTCACCATGGGGTTTGAACTCACAACCTTGAGATCAAGAGTCACATGTTCTACTGAATGAGCCAGCCAGTTCAGGATTCTAAGGAACTCAATCTAGGAAGAGAGCCAACTGCTCATTCTTCAGGTGTGAATTACTAGTTTCCCATGCTTCTTCTAGTCAGCAGTTCTCAATACAGCATACTTACGGATCACCTGCAGGACTTAAGTAAAATGTAGATCCATAGGCCTTAGCTCTAAAGTTGTGAGTGTTTTGTTTTGTTTTGTTTTACAAGTACCTCATAGAATTCTGATGTTAGTACTTTTCAGGTCTGCAGCTTGTATAGCAGAATAAAATGACCCCTCTGCTGTAGACCCTGAACTGACTAGACCATATATGCAATTCCATTTAAGCATCCAGTAGCTCTACTAGGTACGAATTATCCTTATTTTATATAAAAGGAGACTGAGGCTCAAAGAAGTTAAGCAAACTACTTATTTAAATGAATTACCTTGTTAAAGCAAGGTATTTTTTATTTTTAACACTTCCATCCAACCCTGGCAAAGGGTTCGTTGTGAAGAAAGGATGGAGTCTAGAAAGTCTTGGTGAAAATTAGTTTTTTATCCACTTTATTTCTTCTATAAGTATGCATGTTTTATGTGGTAGGCACTCTGGAGGCTCTGGGGATGCAGGATGAACAGGACAGGAAAAGTCCCTGACCTCATGAAGATGATCTATCGAAAAAGTCAGACATAAAGCAAATAATTACAGAAGTACATTTGATTGTAGTTCTGATGGTATGCAGTGCGGTGGGGAAAGATGGCATAAAACAGGTCATTTCAATAGGATCCTGTATAGGGATGTTTGGGACTTAAGGCAGCCCCAACAAGTAATGACATCTCTCCTTATCACTGCCATTTTTATCACAGCCCATCCTAGGTGTCTGTTCATGGGCCACAGGATTGGGCTGTTGGGATCCTCCTAAGGGGAGGGGCTTTGCTGACTATTGAGTAAATGGAGACTAGAGAGGATTCGGGGTGGGGGGAGTGGAAGACAAGGCTGCGACAGGAGCATGAGGATAGATTAGGAGAGGTTTCTACCCCTCCTCTCTTCAACTGCTGAACCAACATTTACTGAGATCCCCTCTGTGGACTCTACTGGCACCATACTTTGTGTTGAAAATACAGAGATGAATAAAACATTATCCTAGCTCTGCAGGAGCTTGGCGCTGAAAAGCAAGCCACTACCAAAGGGCATGAGGAATGCTGGAACAAACCCATATATATAGTCCATGGAGGTCAGAAAGGGAAGGGGCCAGGACTGCCTGGGACTGTTACTGCCTGGTCCCTATACTGGTTCTTTTCACAGCTGGATAACTGGTCCCAAACCCAAGACCCTGAAACTCCATCAGAATTTAGCCTTCCTGGATCCACGAAGCACCTGCACTCTCTGCTGGCCCAGTGCAGACAAGGCTAACAGGACCTCCAGGAGAAGCTGTTGATATCAGAAGCCACAGTCTTTGCCCAGGACACCAGCTGGAGAAATACAGAGTCATGCTTAGTAAGTCTTAAGTTCACCATCACTAAGACATCTGTCTACATGCTTTGTAGACTTCCCTTTTCTTTTCCAGCCTCATAAAAATTTAATCCCGACCAGGGTCCTAGAATCGTGGAAATGGTTATTGAACTTCACACCTGGCAGAGAAGAAGAAAAAAAACAAAGCAAGTTTGCAGTGAGCATATAGGGAAGAAACAGGCTGATGTCTAGGTTTGCTGATTTCCGGTATAGTCAGCAAAATGCTTTATATCTCTCAGCATATACTGATAATTTCTCTCCTCTTCTTGGCACCAAATCCCATGCTTCAAAAATATACCATCACCATTGGTTTAGAATCCATGCTTTCTACTAGAACTTCCTATAGTGATTTAAATGCTTATGGAGCACATGTGATGTATCTAGTTCAACTTGGGAATTTTGTTTAATTTTAATTATTTTTTAAAAATTTATTTTAATAAACATATAATGTATTTTTATCCCCAGGGGTACAGGTCTGTGAATCACCAGGTTTACACATTTCACAGCACTCATCATAGCACATACCCTCCACAATGTCCATATCCCCACCACCCTCTCCCGTCCCCACTCCCCAACAACCCTCAGTCTGTTTTTTGAGATTGAGTCTTTTATGGTTTGTCTCCCTCCCAATCCCATCTTTTCATTTTTTCTTTTCCTAAATCCCCCAACCCCCACCTTGCATCTCCACTTCCTCATATCAAAGAGATTATATGATAGTTGTCTTTCTCCGATTGACTTATTTCACTAAGCATAATACCCTCTAATTCCATCCACATCGTCACAAATGGCAAGATTTCATTTCTTTTGATGGCTGCATAGTATTCCATTGTGTATATATAGCACATCTTCTTTATCCATTCATCTGTTGATGGACATCTAGGTTCTTTCCACAGTTTGGCTATTGTGGACTTTGCTGCTATAAACATTTGGGTGCACGTGCCCCTTCGGAGCACCATGTTTGTATCTTTAGGATATATACCCAGTAGTGCAATTGCTGGGTCATAGGGTAGCTCTATTTACAGTTTTTTGAGAAACCTCCACACTGTTTTCCAGAGTGGTTGCACCAGCTTGCATTCCCACCAGCAGTGTAGGAGGGTTCCCCTCTCTCCGCATCCTCGCCAGCATCTGTCATTTCTTGACTTGTTAATTTTAACCATTCTGACTGGTGTGAGGTGATATCTCATTGTGGGATTTTTTTTTTTTTTTCTGTTTACTGGCTACTTTGTTACGAGTATTTTTTTTTCCTTTTTTAAATTTTTTTATTTATTTTCAGCGTAACAGTATTCATTGTTTTTTCACCACACCCAGTGCTCCATGCAATATGTGCCCTCCCTAATACCCACTACCTGGTTCCCCCAACCTTCCACCCCCCGCCCCTTCAAAACCCTCAGGTTGTTTTTCAGAGTCCATAGCCTCTCATGGTTCATCTCCCCTTCCAATTTCCCTCAACTCCCTTCTCCTCTCCATCTACCCTTGTCCTCCATATTATTCATTATGCCCCACAAATAAGTGAAACCATATGATACTTGACACTCTCTGCTTGACTTATTTCACTCAGTATAATCTCTTCCAGTCCCGTCCATGTTGCTACAAAAGTTGGGTATTCGTCCTTTCTGATGGAGGCATAATACTCCATGGTGTATATGGACCACATCTTCCTTATCCATTCATCCGTTGAAGGGCATCTTGGTTCTTTCCACAGTTTGGCGACTGTGGCCAATGCTGCTATAAACATTGGGGTACAGATGGCCCTTCTTTTCACTCCATCTGTATCTTTGGGGTAAATACCCAGTAGTGCAATTGCAGGGTCATAGGGAAGCTCTATTTTTAACTTCTTGCGGAATCTCCACACTGTTCTCCAAAGTGGCTGCACCAACTTGCATTCCTGCCAACAGTGTAAGAGGGTTCCCCTTTCTCCACATCCTCTCCAACACACGTTGTTTCCTGTCTTGCTAATTTTGGCCATTCTAACTGGTGTAAGGTGGTATCTCAATGTGGTTTTGATTTGAATCTCCCTGATGGCTAGTGATGATGAACATTTTTTTTCAAGTGTCTGATAGCCATTTGTATATCTTCATTGGAGAAGTGTCTGTTCATATCTTCTGCCCATTTTTTAATATGATTGTCTGTTTTGTGTGTGTTGAGTTTGAGGAGTTCTTTATAGATCCTGGATATCAACCTTTTATCTGTACTGTCATTTGTAAATATCTTCTCCCATTCTGTAGGTTGCCTCTTTGTTTTGTTGACTGTTTCTTTTGCTGTGCAGAAGCTTTTGATCTTGATGAAATCCCAAAAGTTCATTTTCACTTTTGTTTCCTTTGCCTTTGGAGACGTATTTTGAAAGAAGTTGCTGTGGCTGATATCGAAGAGGTTACTGCCTATGTTCTCCTCTAGGATTCTGATGGATTCCTGTCTCACGTTGAGGTCTTTTATCCATTTCGAGTTTATCTTTGTGTACAGTGTAAGAGAATGGTTGAGTTTCATTCTTCTACATATAGCTGTCCAGTTTTCCCAGCACCATTTATTGAAGAGACTGATCAGGAACATGACAAGGATGCCCACTCTCACCACTCTTGTTCAACATAGTATTAGAAGTCCTAGCAGCAGCAATCAGACAACAAAGAGAAATAAAAGGTATCCAAATTGGCAAGGAAGAAGTCAAACTCTCTCTCTTCGCAGATGACATGATTCTTTATATGAAAAACCCGAAAGACTCCACCCCCAAACTTCTAGAACTCATACAGCAATTCAGTAATGTGGCAGGATGCAAAGTCAGTGTATAGAAATCAGTGGCTTTTTTATACACTAACAATGAACATACAGAAAGGCAAATTAGAGAATCGATTCCATTTACTATAGCACCAAGAACCATAAGATACCTCGGAATAAACCTAACCAAAGAGGTTAAGGATCTGTACTCGAGGAACTACAGAGCACTCCTAAAAGAAATTGAAGAAGACACAAATAGATGGAAGACCATTCCATGCTCTTGGATCAGAAGAATAAACATTGTTAAAATGTCTATACTGCCCAGAGCAATCTACACTTTTAATTCCATTCTGATCAAAATTCCACCGGTATTTTTCAAAGAGCTGGAGCAAATAATCCTAAAATTTGTATGGAATCAGAAGAGACCCCAAATTGCTAAAGAAATGTTGAAAAACAAAAATAAAACTGGTGGCATCACGTTACCTGATTTCAAGCTTTACTACAAAGCTGTGATTACCAAGACAGCGTGGTACTGGCATAAAAACTGACACATAGACCAGCAGAACAGAGTAGAGAGCCCAGATATGGACCCTCAACTCTATGGTTAAATAATCTTTGACAAAACAGGAAAAAAAATATCCCATGGAAAAAAAGACTGTCTCATTGTGGTTTTGATTTGTATTTCCCTGATGCCAAGTGATGTGGAACACTTTTTCATATGTCTGTTGGCCATCTGGATGTCTTCTTTGCAGAAATGTCTGTTCATGTCCTCTGCCCATTTCTTGATTGGATTATTTGTTCTTTGGGTGTTGAGTTTGCTAATCTCTTTATAGATTTTGGATACTAGCCCTTTATCTGATATGTCGTTTGCAATTATCTTCTCCCATTCTGTCAGTTGTCTTTTGGTTTTGTGAACTGTTTCCTTTGCTGTGCAAAAGCTTTTGATCTTGATGAAACACCAATAGTTCATTTTTGCCCTTGCTTCTGTTGCCTTTGGCGATCGATGTTCCCTGGAAGAATTTGCTGCGGTTGAGGTCAAAGACGTTGCTGCCTGCATTCTCCTCAAGGATTTTGATGGATTCCTTTCTCACATTGAGGTCCTTCATCCATTTTGAGTCTATTTTTGTGTGTGGTATAAGGAAAAAGTCCAATTTCATTTTTCTGCATGTGGCTATCCAATTTTTTCAGCAACATTTGTTGAAGAGGCTGTCTTTTTTCCATTGGACATTCCTTCCTGCTTTGTCAAAGATTAGTTGACCATAGAGTTGAGGGTCTATATCTGGGCTCTCTATTCTGTTCCATTGATCTATATGTCTGTTTTTGTGCCGGTACCATACTGTCTTGATAATGACAGCTTTGTAATAGAGCTGGAAGTCTGGAATTGTGATGCCACCATCTTTGGCTTTCTTTTAATTTTAATTAATTTAATATGAAGTAGTCACATGTGGCTACTAGCTATCTATAGAACCATATGGGGATGTGTCTGACTCTTTCTGAGCTGGGGCTCAAAGTTTCTCGGCCAGAGTAGGGAGCAGCTGGCCCATTAAGTCATGGGGAAAATCTGTTTGCCTAGCGCTGTAAACATCTGTGCAAATGCTCTGGGGTCAAATGGAGCAGAAGGCCAGGGGTTTTAAAATCGGAATACCTGCCTGAAGGATGCCTGACCTGTGTCACTAGGCAATGTGGGGGTCCTCACATTGTTTCTCTGACAGTGAGCATCCCAGGGCGAGGGATATGATTAGAATGTACTCATTGTTTTCCACGGAGGCATTCTCCGCAGATCAGTCTTGGTTTCTGCTCCCTCCGTGGGCTTCCTGCCATGTAACACTTTTTAGGAAATAGGAGACAGATTCAGAAATCAGAATGTCCAAGGGTCCCTAAAGACTTGCCCATAGATGGGCTACATCATGGTCAATTGTGGAGATCTATTTTAAATGCAAATTTCCAATCCCTCCTCCCAAAGTTTATGAGTTAGTAGAGCAGAGCCTGAAGCAACTGCATGCATTAAGAATTTTTCCTAAGTGATTTGAATGCCCAGACCAGCATGCAAGCTGTTGTGTCTGAGTCACTTTACCAGGACCTTAATTTTTCTTTTGGTGAATGAATGCGTTGATTTGAGATTCATAGGTTTGTTTCCATGAGACTTGAATGACACGCATGAGGAATACACATTTCCCCCACAGTCCTAGCCCGCTTCTGCCCTCCTCAGGGTGAGCCCTCATACTCTCAGAGGAGTTCCAGGTGTAGGGAGTCTTGTCACAGGGGCAAGGACCGACTCACGCCCAGGGGTACTTGGGAGCATTAAGGTGTGGATGTCCTGACCCCTCCGTGAATGGGACAGCTGAGAGAGTCTATCGTAGCTGCCTGGGATACAGCTATGCCACCTTACCTGCTTTAGCTGGTTGTTTCCAAGATAAGCATAGAATATGTATGTCGGATGTCCCCAGCAAGGGAGAAGGAAGAGGGTTCTGCTAAGCCTGGCTTTTGGGTGGCAACCCTGGCCCTTTGCCTTGTTGGCCAGCACCATGCTGAATGATAGCTGCCCCCCCCCCCCCAGGGAGACATCGGGACAAGAAATAGTTTCATCTTCTTCATCTTTTCCCCATTCCTTTCTTTCTAATGACGTGTCTCCTTTCTTCCCAACTCTGTGTTTCTAGGCCTTCACTTTCCCTCCATACCCATGCTGATTAGCCTTCCCCAGGCACCACTGCCCTCAGCAGCACCCAGCTTCCTGCCTTTCAGCCCCACTGTCACTCCCCTCCTTGGCTACTGTGAGACCCCCGTGGTCTCCTTGGCAGAGGCTCAGCAGGAGCTGCAGTGAGAAAGTGAGCACTTCCTGTGGCCTTCATGTGCTTGGGCCAGGCTGCCCCGTCCCATGTGGCCCTGCATGGCTTTGGCTTGGCAGCGGAGTTTTGAAAAAAGACCTAGGGTGTGCCTGTCACCAGCAAGGGACTGGTGGATGGCCCTGCTTGCTTTTTTGGGGGAAAATACATTTACCGTTGTCTTTCTGGGGTGTGTGTGTGTGTGTGTGTGTGTGTGTGTGTGTGTGTGTCATCATTTCATCAGGCCCTAGACCTGCTCCTGTCCTGCTACTGCCAATATGGGGTACCACCAAGTCTGCTGAAAGCCCGACACGCGGGTGACGAGCCTGCAGGCAGGGCACGGGTGAGAGCTTTTGTGCCTTGCCTATGCGAGACAAAGTGGCCATTTCTGGGGAGTCCTTTCCATGGCTACGATAGTCTCCTGCTGTGAAACACGCTCTTCATCAAGTTCGGCTCCTGACATCATTAGGTAGAGGGGGTGAATGGTAGTAGCAATTGAGGGATTCAGAAGAGGAGACAAAGCTCCCCTTGCTAGGGCACATGGTTCATTTCTACCCCGGGGACAGGTGATACATGGGCGGCTCGGACCGGAAGCACAGGCTGTGATACCTGATTATAAATTCTGTCCTCTGACTCCCAGAGATCATTGATCATATTGATTGTAACCATTACAGGCTATGTATGGTAATCTTTTTGGAAAGGCTTTGATATATGTCTGGGCTAGATGACTTACTATCAAAATTGTTGGTGTGGGGTCATTTATAGCTTAGAAAAAAAAAGAAGAAAAACCCTCAAATGAGGAATTTTCTCTCTAGTAATGCTTTAAAAAAAACACTTAGAAATCAGTTTGATGTTACCTTAAAACCACATTCTGTGCCTTTCAAAAAAAATAATAATAAATAAAGGCTCAGATGAGACAGAGATTGATGGTAAGGGAAACCAGGCACAGTGTCCATTGACCTAGGACCACAGCTGTGAATTCATATACCTGAAGCCGCCATCGTCATTTAGCCCAGTTTTTTCCTTATGTCAATCCTGAAAGTTAATACACTCTCTAGTCTACTCTGTCCCAATTTGATACCCAGAACAAATTAGTTAAGACCTTTTTTAGGAGAGTTTGTACAGCTCCCCTTTTTGCAGGCAGAAACGTCTAGAAGACTGCCTCCTGCTTATCACAGCTTTACCCAGGTGTAGCAATCTAGGCTAACCCAGCAACACAAACCTGGTCTTCCTGAGGCTCACACCACTTGTGTGATAGGTAGAGCCTGGGCAGGGAACTAAGGCTCAGGGTAGTAAAGCTACTTGTTTAAGGTTACTAGTAAGTAGGAGAGATGGGCTTGAATCCAGGTCTTCTGCTCCCAGTCCTGTGTTTCCATGATACCTTTTCTGTCTAGGATGGTTTTCTTACCATCCTGCCAGGGCTAAGCTCAACAAATTCTGGAAGCCCCAATCTTTTCTCTGTCTCTTTAGAGATCAGTAGACGGTTCATCAGAACCTCTGATCTAGAATTTGATATTTGATGGGTAATAAATTTGTCCCATATCAAAATGGCAAGAGTGATCTCTAGCTGACTTGTCTTTTCCATTACCTTTCCCCATTTGTCAGTTTGTCTTTGTCCAAAAGGAGAGATAGGAGACATCTGTGCATGAAAAAGGGTCTGTTGATGGGATCAAGTCATACTTAGTCTGAGCCATTGACTGGAGTTTGGATGGTCCCAGCTTTGGTGAGCAAGATTACAGCCTATCTTTCCTGTCCCAAAGTACAGGCCTCTCTGAGGGAGGGCAGCTTACCAGTATTCCTTGTTTGCTTTCAAACAAGCTTCCATGTGGACAGTGGTGGATGGCGGCTTCTTGGGGGCACCATGGGGCAAAGATCTCCTTGTGTTAGAGTCTTTCTGATGTCTTTGCATGGTTTAAGGCATGTGCTCTGTTGTGTGGCCTGGCCAACCAGGAACGTGAGAATGCTGATTGCTGTTACTGATATATTTGGAACCTTTTACAGCCTTGGTTAAAATGTAAGCAGTTGACAACCCCTGATTTCCCCCTTTGCCTTGTGTTGGGTTGGGGAGGAAGGAGGTGTGAAAGAGGTAGGAAATCACATCTTTACAAATCCCCACTGAAATCTAGATGCTGAGGGTCACGTGGGTAGCTCAGTGACTCTCAGTGAGTTAGGCATCTGACTCTAGATCTCAGCTCAGGTCTCGATCTCAGGGTGATAAGTTCAAGTCCCACATTGGCCTCCATGCCAGGCATGGAGCCTACTTTCAAAAAAAAAAAAAAAAAAAGATTCAGATGCTGACATTTTTCATCCCCCAGTGATCCTAATGAACATCTATTATTTTGCAGATTGAGGAAGGAGAGACCCATGATGGGTACTTCTCCAACTTTGCTGCCAATTAGAATCACCTGGGATGGTTTTAAAACATCCAGTGCCCAAGCTGTATCCCCAGTTAAGGCAAAATCTCTGGGAGGTCCAGGAATCAGTATGTGTTTGTTTAAATTTTCCAAGGTGACTGTAGTGTGTAAATACGTTTGAGAACCACTTACAAATGGAGATAAAAATTGACAAGTAGCCAATTGCATTATCCCCTCAGAGGAGTTAGGCTTGCTTGGAGGGAATGATGACCTCTTTCTCTTTGCTTAGGTCAAGCTACCTGCTTAGTATGCTGCCCATGCTGATAATCCCTGAAGGAAAGCAGTCTTCTGAATAGGAATATCCTGAACTACAGACCTGCCCACCTCTCACTGTCTCTCCCACAGTCTGGACTTCTTTTCATATAGAAGCAGAGATGATCTGGCTCAGGGGTAGGCCCATGATTTTCTAAGAACTATGAGAGCATCAGCCTATGTTAAATAAAAGGTCCCGCATCACTTCATGGATGCTAGCATTGAGGACATCTATGAATAAGAATGTGCTATATCCTCCAACTTTGGGACTGAGTTCTCCTTCCAGAACTTTCCTGGACTGTATCATGAGGAATTATAGTAGAAGCCAGGAGTGCAGCCGCTGGACTTTTCCTTTGTGTACACTGGTGACTTCCAGACACTTTGTCCATCCTCTGCCTCTTGGTGTCTCATGCCAGCAAACACATGAGGTGAAAGTTATGGCTTCTAGGTTATGGTCTTCATCTAACTGACATTCCACAATGGACTGGGATTTCCAACATCGCACATGTCCCCTTTAGTGTCCACTCTTAGCAATCCCACACTTCCTTGCTGGTCCTTCCCTTCCAATCCTCTCTTCCTCACTCTGGTTTCTTTCTGCCCAGGTGTCAGCACCATCCATCCTGCTTCCCCAGCTGCACTGTCAAGCAACCATTTAGAAGCCAGCTCTTCTCACTATCTCAACCACGCCCAGCCCCACTCTCCTCTGAGGGGCGGCCCAGAACTGGGCAGAATCCTGGAGCCTGGCTACCTGGGCAGTGGCAGCCAGTGGGATGTGATGAGGCCTCAGAAAGGGAGTGTATCAGGCAACCTGTCCTCAGGGTCCTCTGTGTGTCAGCTTAACTCCAAAGCCACAGGTAAAACATAGAGCTAAACAGGTCGGTCTGTGAAATGAAATCTCATTTAGAGTCTTCTAGCTGGGCAGGGGCATTTTTCATTTCTCTATCCCCTGGTTTACAGAGTGGGGTTAAAATGACAGGGTCTTATCTGTGCTGGACCTTCCTAAGTACCCGGCTTCAGCCTCCCTGCCCAGGGCCTCAGTGTTGTTCGGGGAAATAGGAAAGTCAGGGACACACCTTGTGCTCTCACGTTCATGTCATTAACCACAGAGGAGAAGTTTATATTCACGGATTTCTACTTTATGCCTCCTTTCTGAGGCTGGAGGAAGGGTTGATGCCTCGTTGAAGAATATTCTGTCGAGTATCCATAAGAATAATGGTATCAGGCTAGAGCGAAGTCTTCCCTAACACACTCAGGGGAGAAAGTCACACTCAGGTCACCACGTTTCCCAATACTTCAGTTATTTTTCTAAACCACGTGGAACTCCCTCACCCTCACCAGTTACACTGGCCACTGTATACTTCTATTTAAAACTCCCTCATACTTTGGGGCACCTGGGTGGCTCAACTTGTTGAGTGTCTGTCTTCAGCTCAGGTCTTGATCTCAGGGTCCTGGGATCGAGCCCCTCATCAGGGGCTCCCTGCTCAATGGAAAGTCTGCTTCTCTCTCTCCTTCTGCCCCTCCCCCATGCTCATGCTCTCGCGCTCTCTCTCTCTCTCTCTCTCAAATAAATAAATAGTCTTTTTAAATTATTTTTTAATGATTTATTTCTTTTCAGCATAACAGTATTCATTGTTTTTTCACCACACCCAGTGCTCCATGCAATCCGTGCCCTCCCTAGTACCCACCACCGGGTTCCACCAACCTCCCACTCCCCGCCCCTTCAAAACCCTCAGGTTGTTTTTCAGAGTCCATAGTCTCTCATGGTTCACCTCCCCTTCCAATTTCCCTCAAGTCCTTTCTCCTCTCCATCTACCCTTGTCCTCCATATTGTTTGTTATGGTCCACAAATAAGTGAAACCATATGATACTTGACTCTCTTTGCTTGACTTATTTCACTCAGTATAATCTCTTCCAGTCCCGTCCATGTTGCTACAAAAGTTGGGTATTCGTCCTTTCTGATGGAGGCATAATACTCCATGGCGTATATGGACCACATCTCCCTTATCCATTCATCTGTTGAAGGGCACCTTGGTTCTTTCCACAGTTTGGCAACCGTGGCCAATGCTGCTATAAACATTGGGGTACAGATGGCCCTTCTTTTCACTCCATCTGCATCTTTGGGGTAAATACCCAGTAGTGCAATTGCAGGGTCATAGGGAAGCTCTATTTTTAATTTCTTGAGGAATATCCACACTGTTCTCCAAAATGGCTGCACCAACTTGCATTCCCACCAACAGTGTAAGAGGGTTCCCCTTTCTCCACATCCTCTCCAACACACGTTGTTTCCTGTCTTGCTAATTTTGGCCATTCTAACTGGTGTAAGGTGGTATCTCAATGTGGTTTTAATTTGAATGTCCCTGATGGCTAATGATGATGAACATTTTTTCATGTGTCTGATAGCCATTTGTTTGTCTTCATTGGAGAAGTGTCTGTTCATATCTTCTGCCCATTTTTTAATAAGATTGTCTGTTTTGTGTATGTTGAGTTTGAGGAGTTCTTTATAGATCCTGGATATCAACCTTTTGTCTGTACTGTCATTTGCAAATATCTTCTCCCATTCCGTGGGTTGCTTCTTTGTTTTGTTGACTGTTTCTTTCGCTGTGCAGCAGCTTTTGATCTTGATGAAATCCCAAAAGTTCATTTTCACTTTTGTTTCCATCGCCTTTGGAGACATATCTTGAAAGAAGTTGGTGTAGCTGATATCAAAGAGGTTACTGCCTATGTTCTCCTCGAGGATTCTGATGGATTCCTGTCTCACGTTGAGCCCTTTTATCCATTTCGAGTTTATCTTTGTGTATGGTGTAAGAGAATGGTCGAGTTTCATTTTTCTACATATAGCTGTCCAGTTTTCCCAGCACCATTTATTGAAGAGACTGTCTTTTTTCCACTGGATATTTTTTCCTGTTTTGTCAAAGCTTATTTGACCATAGAGTTGATCGTCCATATCTGAGCTCTCTACTCTGTTCCACTGGTCTATGTGTTTGTTTTTATGACAGTATCACGCTGTCTTGGTGATCACAGCTTTGTAGTAAAGCTTAAAATCAGGTAACGTGATGCCGCCAGTTTTATTTTTGTTTTTCAACATTTCCTTAGCAATTCGGGGTCTCTTCTGATTCCATACAAATTTTAGGATTATTTGAGGGAACATTCCTGAACTTCATCAAATCTATCTATGAAAGACCCACAACAAGTATCATCCTCAATGGGGAAAAGCTTACAGCCTTCCCGTTGAGATCAGGAACACGACAAGGATGCCCACTCTCACCACTCTTGTTCAACATAGTATTAGAAGTCCTAGCAGCAGCAATCAGACAACAAAGAGAAATAAAAGGTATCCAAATTGGCAAGGAAGAAGTCAAACCCTTTCTCTCCACAGATGACATGATTCTTTATATGGAAAACCCGAAAGACTCCACCCCCAAACTTCTAGAACTCATACAGCAATTCAGTAACGTGGCAGGATACAAAGTCAATGTACAGAAATCAGTGGCTTTCTTATACGCTAACAATGAAAATACAGAAAGGCAAATTAGAGAATAAATTCCATTTACGATAGCACCAAGAACCATAAGATACCTCGGAATAAACTTAACCAAAGAGGTTAAGGATCTGTACTTGAGGAACTACAGAACACTCATGAAAGAAATTGAAGGAGACACAAAAAGACGGAAGACCATTCCATGCTCTTGGATCGGAAGAATAAACATTGTTAAAATGTCTATACTGCCTAGAGCAATCTATACTTTTAATGCCTACCGATCAAAATTCCACCGGTATTTTTCAAAGAGCTGGAGCAAATAATCAAATAAATAAATAGTCTTGAAACTCTCTCGCACTTAACTGTGTGTAGGAGGTAGCCCCTGGGGCATGCTTCATGCGGTCTGTCCTGGGTTTGACAGCCCGTTTCCTCTTTAAGCAAAGTCTCTGTGTTCCTGAGTGCCCATGTGAGAGAATGCTGTTGGGACAAGGGTGGGGATGTTTAGGGATCCTGCTGAGGAGCCACTGGCTGTGCCCCACTTCCACCTGGGCCCATCTGGTGACCAGGATTCCTCATCTCACATCTCTCCCCGGTCCTGATGGGATGGCTACAGGGGCTGACCTGCTGGAGGAACATCTCGGAGAGGTCTGGAACCTGCGCCAGTGCCTGGAGGAGTCCATTTGCATCAACGCCTGGCTGCGGGAGCAGCTTGAACACTGGCTCAGCTGTGCAGCCCATGGGAGTGGTAGGAGAGGCCCAGAGCTGCCCACACTGTCACGACCGGCATGCCTCTAGAGGCTGGGCTTCACACATTCCAAAGCACGTGCTGGGCTTTCCTCTACTTGCTCCTTCCAAACAGTCTGGCAAGGCAGGTGGAGCAGGTGCTCTTATCCTCTCTTAGAGCTAAGAGAGAACTTTCCTCCTGGCAGAGCTAATGAGGCATGTCTACAGGACCTCTGACTTCCCAGCCCATCCTTAGTCTGCTTGTATATATGCCTGCTGACCTCTCTGCCTTGTCATGGGATTGGCACGTGGTGGAACCCACTCAGCAGGCACCCTCCCGCAGCCACTCACCAAGGCGGCCATTCTCTAAAACACTCTCCTCTCAGGCTGTGGTCCCTTGGAGGCTGTTCCTTCTACATGCCCTTGTCCTGCCTGCAGGGACAAGAGCCTCTGGAACAGTTGCAGCTACAGCACGTGATGGGGCCCACACAGAAACCAGGCATTTGGCTTGCCAGGATTGGGGTCCAGGCTTTGGGGACCTGGGCACTCCTGCTGGGTTGGGACAGTATTTCTGGAGGGACAGAATGGGTAGTTTCTGGAAATCATCTGTTACCCTAATGTGTAACTTGTCTGCTTACACTTTCTGGGACAGGATCTACCTCCAATTTCTACAGCCCCAGCCTGGAACAAATACCTCAGCTCTACAATGAGAACAGAGTCCTTAAGGAAGAAAACCAGAGACTTCAGGCTCAGCTGAGTCATGTTTCTAGAGGTGGGTGGTAAAAGCCACACACTGAGCTCCTTCCTGGTCCCTTTCCTCCTGGCCACACCAATCACCTTTTGAAGCCAAGAGAAGAAGGTGGAGATAACAGCTAACCAGATCCACCAACCCAAAGTCCCATGTGGTTCTCAGTCTAGAAGGGGCTACTTCCTGAGAGGTCCCAACTGTGGGCCCTCATGCTCCGAGGTTCTAGGGACAAAGAGCCCTAGCAAAAGCAACACCTCTGTGCAAACCACAGATACTCAGATACTCAGTCTTTAGTTATGAACTGGATACCAGTTAGGTGTCTGTTCTCCCTGTCCAGACTTTACTGCAGCCTCCTGTGCCCTCCTGGTACTGAGCTGCCATCCCCGTCTCCTCACTGCTTCCCCTCCCTCACCCACTCCGGGCTCCTCTCTGCTCAGTAATTCTCAGGACTCTGTGCCTGGAAGCACCAGCGAGATGTCCTCCAGCACGTTCCCAACACTATTCGATGGACATCCAAGGGAGGGGGGCATCATTTCCTCTGTGACCTGGGGGCAGTTGACCTTAGTGTCAATTGACTTGATCAAATCAATATATGGTCAATAAAAATTATATTTACCTGCAAATATTTATTGAATAGCCATGAAAGACTAATACTTTCCTAAAGGATTAAGCCCAGAATGAAAGAATGTTGTGGAACGGGAAGAGAGAGCAAGTGATGTTTCTAAATCTGCCTCTTCGGAGCAGGAAGATGTGATGGGAGAGGTCACTGATGGAGAGGTAATGAGACATCACAGAGAAGAGAGAAGACACAACTGGTAAACCACCATTGTATGCCAGGACAGGCTAACACAGACCTCAGTGGGGAGAAGTCACTAAGATGTGGACAAGCATGGTGGGACAGGCCCAGGGTCCTACCGCTGGTAGACTGACAGCTCCTGCAGCCTGGTTCTCAGAGCCCCTGTCCTTAGTCCCTGGGAAATTAAGCAGGTTATTGAGATTCCACAAGCCCAGAAAAGGACAGATGTCCCCATTTTCAAATTGATGAATATAATATATTCTAAAAACTGTAGACAAGAAGTCTTGATGTTGCTCTTTGGCAAAATTAAGGAAGGGATTATCACACAGATGGTGTGTGAACTTAGAAAATAGTGAGCATTAGAAATCACAGCGTTTGGGGCAGCTGGGTGGCTCAGGGGGTTAAGACCTCTACCTTCGGCTCAGGTCATGATCCCCCGCTCTCTGCTCAGTGGGGAGCCTGCTTCCCCCTTTCTCTCTGCCTGCCTCTCTGCCTACTTGTGATCTCTGTATGTCAAATAAATAGAATCTTTGGGGGGGGGGAAGAAAGAAAGAAACCACAGCTTTTGGGGCACCTGGGTGGCTCAG
The DNA here is from genome assembly GCA_020311275.1 of Eira barbara. Lineage (NCBI taxonomy): Eukaryota > Metazoa > Chordata > Mammalia > Carnivora > Mustelidae > Eira > Eira barbara. The sequence goes on from JAHRIG010000426.1 coordinate 48,366, forward strand.
TTGGTTAAGCACCTGCCTTTGGCTCAGATCATGATCCCAGGGTCCTGAGATGTAGCCCCCTACTCAGCAGGGAGAAGAGTAGGCTTCTCCCTCTCCCTCTGCTTCCTCCCTGCTGCTCCTGCTCTGTCTCTCTCTCTCAGATAAATAAATTCTCAAAGAAAAGGGAGGAAGGAAGGAAGAAAAGGAAGAAAGAAAGAAAGAAACCACAGCGTTTTCTCTAATAGCAGGGTAGACCTTATGAAAGCAGAAGATCAAGGGCATTGCAAAGGAGGAGGCTCCACATTCCCCAGGGCATGTGGATGTAGTGAGCTGACACCCGCTACTTTTCTGAGTAGCTGCGGCATCGGCTTGCATTCCCATTGCTTTAGTTCTGCGAGTCAGGATGGAGGAGCTTAGGCTCGTTGTCCTGCCAGTCTCTGCCCCCACAGTGTAAGTCGTTCTGTGTTCTGCTCCCCAGAGTGCTCCCAGGAGACCGAACGGCTGAGGGAGGCCCTGCTGTCCTCGTGATCCCGGCTTCAAGAGCTGGAGATGGAGCTGGAGTGCCAAAAGCAGCAGCTTCTGGAAGACTTGAAGGAGAAGCAACAGGAGATCTTGCATTTCCAGGAGGAACGCCTGTCCCTCCAGGAGAAAGACTCCAGGTAAGCAGGAGCCCAGTAAGAAGGAAGGGGGCCCTGTTTTCAGATTTAATGGGATATTGACAAGACAGGTATTGGAGCCTTTTGGGGCCCTCAGTTTCCCCTCCGCTATTCCTGATTTATGGATGAATTCGAGCAAAGGAAGGACTTCTCTGAGAATGCCTTTTCACTCCAAAGTTGGGAGAGTAAAACCCTATCTATTAAGAAGGCTTCAGCATATCAGGGGCGCCTGGGTGGCTCAGTCGGTTAAGTGTCCAGCTGTTGATTTTGGCTCAGGTCATGATCTCGGGGTCATGAGAATAAGCCCTGCGCTGGGTTTGGTGCTCAGCTTGGAGTCTGCTTGGGGTTTTTTCCCTCCTCCTCTCCGTCCTCCTCTGCCCCTCCTACCGCTTGCAGGCAAGTGATCTCTGTCTCTCTCAGATCAATCTTTAAATAAAAAGGGGGGGGATTTCAGCATATCAGATCCTGGGGGGGGGGGGGAAATGTTCTCCTCCTTCAAATTAGTTTAAGGATATTGGTCTCACTATAACGTAGGAAGTATCCCTACCAGCCATCATGTGCATCCCCAACACAAACCCTATGACTGCCTGTCACCAAGAATAGAGCACCATAGGGGCAGGAAGAATACAGAGCTTGCATGTCTGCTCCCAACTAACGTAGCTAATGGCATGACATCAAGCAAAGTTATTTCACCTCTCAGAGCTTCTCTTTCCACATCTGTAAAGTAAAAGTAATGGTCTTCATGACCTCTGGGTTGACATCTAGGGCTAAAGCCCCGTCATGTGAAGGCTGGCTGAGAGCAGGTGGCCTGGAGGGGACAAGGGGCGCCAGGTGCTCAGCAGGCCCTTGCCTTTCCCATGCAGGCTGCAGCACAAGCTCGCCCTCCTGCAGCAGCAGTGTGAGGAGAAACAGCAGCTCTTCCAGTCCCTCCTGTTGTAGCTACAGATCTACGATGAACTTTATGGCAATTCCAAGAAAGGGCTGAAAGGTATGTGTTCTCCCTCTCCCCTCCCCGGTGAGGATTCTGGTGTGGTCCTTACCCTGGGAGTTGTAGAGCTCTGGAAAGCTACAGAGTTCTGCCTCAGCCAGGTCTGGGGCTCCCAGTAAGAACAAAGCAGTTCTCTCATGTGCAAAGCCCAGAGGTTGGTGACATGTGCAAGATCCAGCCAAGACATCCTTAAAAGTAGTCGGACAAGAGTCCAACTCTGCCTACCTACGTGGCCAGAGAAAAGTTGAGCAAAGTACAGGTTATATAGTGATTTAAAAAAAAAAAATTCAAAGAACTGTCCTGATGGCACCATCATGTGAGAAGCTCTTGAAGATTGTGAGTAATACATATTGCCCCCATGCAGCCAGTACAGTGGGCGCCCTGCTCCTACTCTGATGCATTCCCCAGGGAGAAAGTTAAAAGGTGCACAACATTTACAGAAATACCTCTGTTAGGATCTAAATTCCAAGCCTAGATTTAAATTTGAAACTGTTTTATTGAGGACTTTTTGCCACCTGCTAAAATATTGATCTAATGTTGGAGAATTTTCTTCTATTTCCCCATTGTTGTTCAAATGGGGGAGGGTATTATAAACATCAAGTTAATAACTCCAACCAGGCTGGAACAGAGTACTGATGTCAATATGATGAAATTTAGAAAAGATTGGGGTGCCTGGGTGGCTCAGTGGGTGAAGCCTCTGCCTTCGGCTCATTCATGATGTCAGGGTCCTGGGATCGAGCCCACATCAGGTTCTCTGCTTGGCGAAGAGCCTGCTTCCGCCTCTCTCTCTGCCTGCCTCTCTGCCTGCTTGTGACCTCTGTCAAATAAAACAATAAAATCTTTTTAAAAAATAAAAGAAATTTAGAAAAGATAAAAAAGAAAGAAAGAAAAAGAAACCCTGAGCTTGATTAAAAATATCAGTGGTAGAGGTACAGGATCAGGAGGCCTGGCTCTCTAGCCAATCACGGATTTGAGAATAGCAAGTTATTTAGAAACCCGACGGGACATGGAACTTGTAGGGAAAGGTTGCTACAAAAACCAATTCAACCTGAGACCACAGAAGGGTGAGAGAACATGTCAGAAATATTGTTAGATTGTGGGACACCATCTTGTAAAAGGGACTTTGGCAAACCAGGGAGCAAAGTGAAGACAGGAGCCACCATGCCAGGTGACCAGAAATCTTGAACTGTTGGAGAAACTAAACAATTTCAGGCCTGGACAAGATCACAAGGAGATAAGAACTGGTTTTAAATATTTGAAGAACTATCAGGTGAAAAAGAGCTGTTGTGTTTGGCATCCCTTTAGAGGTCTGAACAAGGTTCATCAAAGGATAAAGAGCAGTAGAATTTGGACTTACATCATTCTTATGCCTTCCTGACCACTAGAGATTTCGAGTGATGGAATTGCTAGTTTGTGAAGGAATAAGTCTCCCAACCAAGCCCCTTTAAAAAGAAAGGGATGACTTTTCAAGAATCCCATTGAAACAGCTCTTGCTTTGGATGGGATGTTGGCTGTCTTAGCTTTATGATTCTAATTTTATTATTATTGTCTGTTTAAAAATTCCTTAAGCAGGGGTGCCTGGGTGGCTCAGTGGGTTGAGCCTCTGCCTTCGGCTCAGGTCATGATCTCGGGGTCCTGTGATCAAGCCCCACGTCGTGCTCTCTGCTCAGCAGGGAGCCTGCTTCCCCCTCTCTGCCTGCCTCTCTGCCTACTTGTGCTCTCTCTCTGTGTGTGAAATAAATAAAATCTTTAAAAAAAATTCCTTAAGCAATATAGAATTTTCAATAATCAGCCAAATTTGAATTTTCATAAAACCTGATTGGATTTCCAAACTTGCTGATGAGAAGTTGAACCAGAACTTGAAGACATATCGGGGCACTGCAGGCTGAGTGAATAGCTTCTGTGCCCTCCTGGGAGCATCGGTTCCAGCCTTCCCCATGGGAGAGCTTTGTATGAGGGAGTGTGAGAAGTCAGGTCAGTTGAGATGGCTGCTGGTATACAGAGGACCTATGAAGTGCAATGAAAGTTTCACATTCTACAGAGTGGGCCATGGAAAATGATTACATTTTTCCAAGCAAAACAGGTACTTGGTGGGAACAGAACTCTCAGACTAGTGGGACACACTGGAGTCGGGAGACACTCAAATCAGGGAAACCCACTGAATGGGTGTGGTTATGGGGTATTTACATGAGGAGAGTCTGATCTAAGGTGCCGTTGGGAAGATAAAGAGGAATGGATAGAGGACAACATTTTTAGAAAGAAGCAAAATTTTGTGAGGATTTGGATATAGGGAAAGAAAGATAGGAAGGGGCTTCATGGAGCTTTGGGGTTGGTAGGTACTAACCATAGACTGCAGGTGCCACGTGAGGACTTCTCAGGGGGAGTTGCCTCCCGCCTCATGACCTCCGGCCTCCTTATAAGATGCTATAGGCATATTTGGATACTGTGGTGATTATAGAATCATAATGCAAATGAATAAAAGTAGAAAATATGGGATGTTTCCAGAAAATTTCTCATAGTAAATTCGTATCCCTTATAACTTGTAGTAACAACTTGGAGAAGCCTTTCTATACGAACTTCTTGGGAGCAGTTTTTCATTTGTTAATTCATTATGTTTTTTTTTTTTTTTTCTTTCAACTTTGTTTTTATACGACAGAGGAAAAAAATCCCTTCATCCTGACTACATCCTCTTTCATGCCTCTCCCTTCTTATATTTGTTTTAGGAGTCATTTCAAAGCTCCTACCTCTGAAGCCACATAATTTCTTATCCTTAATTCTGTAATCCCATGAGAACCATGAATTCTTGTGATAGCTCTTTCATATACTCATTTGGTCACAAAACCTGTCTGAACTGACCAAAATGGTATTCACAGACTTTACTTAACCCCACTCAGTGGTAATATTCACCCGGCTCATCACGGAAATATGAATGTATTTGCCTAAAGGCCTGTGGCCCAGAGGCAGCCTGGTGTATGGGTTACGTGAGAGATGGTGTACGGATCCTATGGCCTTCCTAAATACCAAAACAAATTCTACTTTTTGAAATATATTTGGTTTCAAGGTTTCAGATAAGATATGTGGTTTTGTAGAATATTTCTTAACTGTCTTTATCCTTAGTACAAAGAAAGAGACTGTGGTAGCAAATAGAGATTTAAAACAAAACAAAACAAAACAAAACAAAACAAAAATGTGGTGAAGGGGAATAGTTCAATGAGTTGTGACCTCTGGCCTCTAGCGGAGACTCCCGTTCCTCCATGCTGCCAAAGGCCTGGTGCCACCTCTCCTCTCCCTGGTGACCTCCTCCTCCTTTCTGCTGTGACTCCTGAGCACAGAGGCATCAGCTTTCCTCCTCCCAAATCCCCAGGACTTCTCTAGCCCAGTGCTGACCCCCCTATCTCTGAAGACCCTGCTCTCTGGCCTGTAGGACTAGGGTGACTGTGGAAGTCAAATACTAATAGGCTTTGACCCCACCTGCTCATTGAAGGCTCTCCAGATGCAGGTGGGTCACATGAGTCTGAGGGTAGTTCTGCTGTGCGGTATCTCACTCAGTGACTGCCGAGACCCACGAAGGAAAAGGAGGCAGCTCCATCCCAAATGCGTTGCCTGGGGCCCTAAGAGTAGAGTGGGGTCCCGAGCAGAAAGGAATGCCCCGGAGGAGTGTTCTAACAAATGCTTGGAAAAGCTTGGATCTGAGCCACCAGACCCCTTCTCTCTCTCTCCTTTCAGCTGCCACCTGGGATGCCTGTCTCCAGGTCCCTTTGAGCAGTGAGCTGAGCCACCTGGTGGCAGAGATCCAAGCTTTGTTGGGCAGCTGGAGCAAAACATCCAGGTGAACAGCTGTCTGCGATTGCACCTGGAGCAGCAGTTGGATGGCGGGGGGAGCAAAGCCAGTCTCAGCCCCTCCTCCACCCACAAGGAGGACCCTGGAAACAAGCAACCACTATTCCAAGGTAGGAAGGGCATGGGGACCATGAAGCCCGTGGCCAGTGGGGCAGTGGCCAGGATGTCTGTGGTGGAAGGGATCTTCCCTCTTCCACACTCCTTAGGGTCCAGGTGAAATCAGAGGCGTTTCAATCTCCAACCTTGGGTGAGAGGGTGGGATTGAGGGTCCCAGCTGGCTTGGGCCCCAGATTCTGAGTTTGTAGGTACAGGTTGCTTGCCTTGGGCAAGGTGTTTGAAGTCCCCAGGTACTGAAGCCTTACTTTCCTCATCTTCAGGGTGAGGACAATAATCATATGTATCTTATGGACAATCATATGTATGTTATATGGTAATATGGTAATTAAGCCTTAAGTGCAATAATTTTTTTTTTTAAATTTTTTTATTTATTTGTTAGAGAGAGAGAGAGCGAGCAAGCACAGGCAGACAGAGTGGTAGGCAGAGGCAGAGGGAGAAACAGGCTCCCTGCTGAGCACGGAGCCCGATGTGGGACTCGATCCCAGGACGCTGGGATCATGACCTGAGCCGAAGGCAGCTGCTTAATCAACTGAGCCACCCAGGCGTCCCCTTAAGTGCAATAATTTAAAAGTGCCTGACACGGTAAGCATCCCTCAACAGTTAATAGCTTGTGAGTTAATATCTATTCCTTGTATTTGTGGAGTGGTTTAAAATTTACCATGAGTTTTCAAACAATTTTTCAAACTGTTTCATCTGAGGTAAGGGAGGTTTTAATTCCGTCATTCAACGTGGGAAAACTTTGGGATTGAGACATTAACCAGCTAAGACCGGACCCAGGATTGAAACTGGATGTTTTTATTTCCAGCTGCTGGCCTTCCTCCTCACGTCCTTCCTCCTCACCAGCCTCTGTCTCGGTATTACTTTCCTTCCAGATTCCCATTCCCCGATTGGAGGGGAGCTCAGCTGAGTGGAAACCATTCCTGTCCAGCGGGCAATGCTTGTTGTGGAAAGCAGGGGGATGATAGCCCCTTTATTTCCAGTGGCTGTCATCCCCTCCGCCTCCCCTCTGAGTCTGTCCTTCCAGATACTGTCTTACCTGCTCTCTCTGTCTCTTCTCAATGTCCTTCATCTAGCCCCCTTTGCCTAGCTTCAGTCTGAATGTTAGTACTGTCCTCCCTCCATCTTGACACATTAATTTCAACTTAGTCTTTTCTTTTTTTAATTAACCATCTTCTCTCACCTCCAGGACCCTATTTTCAATTTTATTTCAGTAGGAGCCATTTCTGCTCAGGATTCTCTAAAGATGAGCTTTCAGACACCTTCCTGCCTCCTCTTCCTGGGGCATGTTAATCCTTAGCTCTTCCCCCCGGTCCCACTAGATTTTCACTAATTAGGCACTGACTTGTTAAATGAAGGTGACACTTCCAAGATCCTGTGTTGTGGCCATTAGATGAGAAAGTGTCAGGTGAACTGTGTCCCATAGTAACTGCTCAGCCACAATAGGGTGGATGGCTGGCTCTCCCTGGGGAGCCGTGTTGGTTGTAGTGTTCAGTTATAACTCCCTGCTCTGCCCTCCTGGCCAGCTTTCCTTTTTCACTGTGTCCGCAGGACCCCAGCCAGGACTCAGCCCCAGTGACTCTGACACTGTGCCAGGTCCTTACCCACCACAGTGGCCTGAGCTGGAGAGCTGGTTCTAGGCCACCTCCTGAGCAGGATTTCCTGCCTTCTCTGATATTTTCCAATTCTTCCACTGTAGGATTGCTGCCTGGTCTCCAAGAGTGTGTCTCTAACCTGCCATGCCTTCTGTCTTTACCCTTCTCATCCTCCTACATTTTTCCCTTCACTAACTCATCAGAATGGTGATTGGAATGCTAGTTTTAATTGCCCACGAGTCCATTCATACTTTGATTAAGTATTTTTGACACATCTACTGCACATATCTGATGTGGAAATATTGGGGTTCAGAGCTCAAGAAAGAATTCTTGAGACATTTTCAGTGCAAAAAGTTGTTTTTACGATAGCACAGGGACAGGACCAGTGGGCAGAAAGAGCGGCACTGGGGTTGTGAGGAGCCATTGATTATATAGTTTGGAATTGGGGGAGCTACAGGCAAAGGGAAGTTTCCAAAAGGACTTTAATATGCTAAAGAAGACCCATGAGATCCTGGAGGCCTGGCTTTTGTCAAGCTAAGACTGTTTTTCCCTCTAGTAGTTCATTGAGTTTAAGACAGTTGGGATTCCTGTAATGTCTTATTCTGCCTGCCTCAAATGTTTGTCAATGGACTGCAGGTTATAAGGAAATTTAACTTTATGTACATTTCCTTTTGCCTTTGTTCTCCACATCATAGGTTTAGTTACAAAGCAGTGTATTAAAAATTGCACACATAATTATATTCAAAAATCAGGCTAGAAAAATGCACCTAATAATCTTTCAAACCAGAAGTTGCTTCTCATGGAGCTCGCTTCCATTAAAGGGACATGTTCTTATTCCAAACTAAGGGATTTGTTTGCTGGTGCTTACCGCCACTGTTGGGGTGTAATGAGGACAAACAATGCTGCCTTAGGTCTCTGCTGGTGATGACTAGGCTGTGTGTGGGTTTGGTTAGTGGTGGTTCCAGGGTTCCCCAAAATTGTTGTCTTTAGGCCCTAGACTCCATTGCTTCCCCTCCAGTCTGAGATATTGGCATGAAATCTCCAGTGCTGACATTCCCTAACCTTTCTGCTGCTGCTCCTGGCTCAGAAATCACCATTTTCAAGAGGGCAAATGGTAAATATGGCAGCGGAAGGATTCAGGGATTGATGATGGAGAATTACCAATACAAATAGCCTTTGGTTACTAATGGGCACATTACATGAATGTAGAGATTTTTCTCCTTGGGTCCCAAAGTCTTTAGCCCTACTCATTGCACCTTCTGTGGCTACCTGTTTTGCCATTATTCTCCCTCCTGTGGTTTTCCTATTGCTCTGTTGTGCTTCACTGCATGGTGATCTCTCCATCCTTGAAAGTGCTGTGTCCGGCTTAATTTCTTTGTCTGTGTCTTCTTTTTTATTTATTTTATTTTATTATTTTATTTTTTTCACTGTTCCAAGATTCATTGTTTATGCACCACACCCAGTGCTCCATGCAATACATGCTCTCCTTAATACCCACCAACAGGCCCTCTCAACCCCTCACCCCCCTCCCTTCCTGAACACTTAGTTTGTCTGTGTCTTCTTAATTGGAAATTTAAAATTTTTATTAAAATAATATTTGTCCTGGATATTTCACTTGTCAAAAGGATAAAATTTTGCCCCCTGGCAATTTGATCATTATGAGATGATGTAAGAAAGATCATAAAAACATAGAACCCAAAAATCTATGGACTTCACAGCTCGCTTGTACTTTTCCCAGAGTGCCTTTCCTATTCCTGGCCTCTTTCACTCCTTGATGTCTATTTTGGAATGAAGTGGACTGAGGATATGCTTATCACTGTGGATTCTGTGTTGTTCTGGTCTTGTTTTTCAGAGCTGGATTTGGATGCTTCTCCAGTGATGAAGAATCCCAAGCTGGAGGGCGAAGCTATTGATGGCTCCTTCGCCAATAAACATGGCCGCCATGTCATTGGCCACATTGATGACTACAGTGCCCTAAGACAGCAGATAGCGGAGGGCAAATTGCTGGTCAAAAAGATGGCAGCTCTTGTGAGGTCAGCCTGCACCCTCCATGGCCTTGAAACTCAGGGCACAGAGGTAATCACACTGTAGGTCTTAAGTGCTGCTTTTCCTTGTGCCCTTTTTCCTTCTGATCTTACCTCCTTCTCCCACTGCATATCTCCCATAGCTGAGTCTACATCTTCTGCTTACACCCAGCTGGGCCTTTCTTCTCCATCTCCTGTTTTCACTATACACTCTGCCCTGACTGACGTTTCCTCTCAGAAACACAGAAGAGCCAGAAGAGAATTGTCTTCCTCATCTGTAGGGGATTTGCTGAGTATTGGCTTATGTGTCGTTCTCTACTGAGCACCTTCTGCTCACTTATTATCTGCTCCGGTCACCCTGGCCCATGGTCATGCGTCAGCAGAGTAAAATCACTTAATCAGGTGGCTAGAAATTCAGGATTTGCATCTGCATGGGCCACATATTGTGGAAGGGGTGAAGCCTGGCAGCCATGCAATTTCTCTGGGCAGACTGAGCAGGGCAGAAAAGCGGGCAGTGCATCTTCTCAGAGCACTTCCCGGTTCAGACACCAGTTACCAGCTGCTGTGCTGTTTGAGGCACTGGAGGTGCATGGATGTGCAGGGGCAGCCCTTTCTACAAGAGCCCCAACCCCAGAGAGAAAGCCACATATCCAAGTAAATAAGGACAACAGAGGATCTGGGCTCAGTGTCAGAAGCCATCCTCTGAGTTGGCAGCGTGAAACACAGAAGGAGTCCTTGGGCCAGGCAAGGAAAGTCACAGGGTCCTAGAGGAACCACTGGCAAGATACACAACTTCTCTGGGTAGTGGAGAATAGCATTCCAGGTAAAGGGAATGGCATCACAGTCCTTGGAGCTATAAATGGTTCAGCCCAGTTGAAGAAGAGGTATGATTTAGAGATACACATGGGGGTGCCAAAGCAAAAATCAGGGACCTTAGACCCGAGAGCATGGAGCAGGACTAGGAGCTTACAGAGAGTATGAGAGAAGTCAGAATCTAGTGATGCTTACAAGTTGGAGGTCACTGCTGAAGTGGAGATCCAGGGCTTGCAGGTTTAAAAACAGTTTCACAGGTTCAAGCAGACCCCTGCCTGTGCCTCACTCATGAGGGGAACTTGAGCCCTGTGCTGGGGACCTGAACCAGGGGGAAGGGAATGATCTCGTAGTCTTGGTGCCTAGGGCTATCTCCCCTTTCTTCCAGGTGCTGGGCAGCAAAGGCATCCATGAACTTGGGAGCAGCGCCCAAGCCCTATTGCACACAGTGGATGAGTTGGCCTCCCTCCTCACCATGTTCTGGTGAGCTGCCCTGCCCAGCTCTTCCAGCCCTGCCCTGAAAGCACAGTGAGTGGCAGCCTCCTTCATCACTTCTGCCCCAAATGCTGTTCTGACTCCTCAATTCCCAGGTCCTAAATGTCAGGAGCTGGACAGCTGAGTTGGGACAGGGGGCTCTTAGGGGAGCATCCCCGGGGAAGACCTGTCATCCATGGTGGTGGCTGGCAGGGTCGCTACTACGACTTTCCTTCTCCTCCCACCGCCAGCAAAGAGGGAAGGACAGAATATGAAGAGGGCAGACATGTGAGCGACCCCCAGCAACCATGGGTGTTTGGGTTCTTTCACTTTCTGAACTTAGCTAAGCCGAAAAATGTAGGGACCTGTGAAAATGTCGACACCTCCTTTCCCTGCGCCATCCCCACAGAATGTCACCATGAGATGAGCAGCTTCCTGGAGCCACCCACTGCATCCCACACACAGCTTTCCTCCACATCTCTGGGCCAGACCTCGAAGAGTCAGCTGCCCCACCACCACGTGCTCTCAGATATGAGGCCTGGACTCTGGTCAGGGGAGTGTGAACAGGAAATTTTCTCCATCTCCCCACACCAGCCTCACCTAGGAGCCTGAGGGCAGATTAAAGCACTAACACCTTATGGGCCCCAACTATGCCGGTTCTGAGGCAGAGGGTGTTCTGCCATCTTGAAGTTGTTCCAGATTTACAAAATCACACATAGTCTCCCCAGGCAAAACATGCCCAGCTAGCAAGTCTCATCCATGAGGCCCAGGTACTAGAACCAATGTCAGTACTGAATGTGTGCTCTTGTTCCACCACTAGGAGTCCTGGCACTGACCGGGGATCAGGGCCTCTACAGCCACAGGAGTGGAGGCCTGTGTCCATGTGCATGGGGCTCCCGGGGTCTCAGTGTGCTGACCTAATAGCCTTGGTCTAAGCTGGCCTCAGCTGGAGCCTTCTAGTGGCTCTCCTGGAGGGAATCCAGTCCAGAAATCATTGAGAGGATTGTAGAATCCTGCTTTTGATTTTCAAGAGCCACAAAGCGTCGGGTGCTTGAGGCCTTCTGACCTGTGACAGAGAGCCTGTTTCCCTTCCCCAGGGACAGTCCCTGCAAAGGGAACTTCAGAATGTCCAAACAGGAGAGTGTCCTGCAAAGCACAGCAGAGCATCTGAAGACTGCCAACTAGGAGAAGGAGAGCACAGAGCAGTTTATCTTCAATCAGTGTGGGTGTCCATGAGCCAGGGGATGAGAGAGGAAAGTAGGGGTGGGAGGACTTCCAGTCTCCCCACTTATGCTGCCGATGGACCCTGACCAGACAGACTGGGTGGGATGGGGAGGAGGGCTGCAGACCAGTGTGATGTCCCCAAAGCACCTGTGCCATGAGTAATTGGGGATGCAGAGTTAGGGATGCATGGGGGCAGCAAGAGACCCTGATCTGAGCCACCAGAAAGACAACCTTTGGGATACACTATGCAAGTATGGCCCCAGATGGTCACTTCTTCCCGTTGTGCTGTTTTGTTGTTTTAGTGACCAGGACACATGATGTTTTGAAGAAGGCAAGGACTAATTTGGAGGTAAGGACACCATTGCACCTGCCAGAGCCACAGAACCCAGCCCAAATCCATCCCCACTTGTCTTCAGAGTCTGCAGATCATCCCCGACCCACTCTGACCTTTCAGGAGATTTCCAGTCCATTCCTAGGACACAGGTCCTCACTAAATGTCCTTCTAGCTTCGCTCCTCATCACCTCTCCCACCCCAGTCCCTTTCCTGTCATCTCATCTCCCTGAGACATCGTGACCCTCTTCTCTTCTCACCACACTTCTTCCCTCCTTTAAGCCAAATCAGGAGTCTGAGGAAAGCAAGTGAGTTGATTCCCAAGACCAGAGGACATGAGGAGTATGCCTCTGAATTAGCTCCTAGGAAAGGAGCTCTGGGGCCAGCTCTAGTGTTTCCTGTAGCCCTTTTCACTTCATAAAAAAATAAACCAGAGATGCCATCAAATCGGTTGATTCTGTTGCACACTCTATTGGCAGAGAATAGACATGCAATCTTAATCTTTCTTTTTTCAAAGAAAACCATTGGGTCTTCGTGACCTAAAAGAGAATTTGATAGTAAATAAAAATGAAACTTGAAGGGAAACATTTTATGTATATGGCAGGTATTTTGTACATTTACTTGAAATACTAACCTGATCCCTAGCATGTAAGCTGAAGTGTACCAAATGGCTAGTAAATCAGACACTAAACCTTTAGGGGAACCTGGGTGGCTCAGGCAGTTGAGCATCTGACTTGATCTTGGCTCAGGTCTTGATCTCAGGGTTGTGGCTTCAAGCCCTGTGTTGGGCTTCACGCTAGCCATGGAGATTCCTTAAAAAAGAATAGGGAAAGAAACTAAACCCTTCACTGGATGTTGAAGTTCTGCCATAAGCAATTGGACCTTTTCCTAGGAATATTCCTTATGTAGCCTGAGAGAATATTGATCCCATGGTGTGAAAATGGGTGGGGCCATGACTTCACCCTCTCCCCCAAGCTGCTTTTTTTCTAATTCCCTTTTTTTCTTCTCTAATGATTTCTTTCTTTCCTGAGCCTCTTTAGAAGAACACATACAAGATGGCCTCTGTAAAGCCTTATTCCTGTCCCAGCAAAGGTAACCCAACAGCCCCACACACCCACTGGCTTCTCCATGTTTGGAAGTTTCCTCTGCACTTTCCTGAGACCAATGGAAAGGGCCTGAGGCCTGCGTTCAAATCCCAGGCTTGTCACTAACTGGCCCTGTAGCCTTGGCCCATCCATCTGTAAGAGGTGGCACTAGGGGGTGTTGGAGCTCCCTACTGATGGGGCCCCTCCCTCCCCTCATTAAGTATATGGGACATAAACTGAACAGGGGACTTCCCTGCATTACATCCTCTCCTTCCTACAACAGGCTGTTTCTTCATGGGCATGTTTCATACTAAGTGCTTCGGTTTCCGGGAGGTCACAGAAGCCATCGTTTTGCTCCAAGTGAACTAGGGAGTGGACTGGCCCATGAAGAGGGAGTGTGGGATCTGAGCATCTCATGTGCTGTGGCTCTGAGCAGGGCTGTCATGCACCCAAGGTGGTGGGGATACTTCCCTCTCACCTGGTGGCATGAGGGGCTCCACAGGTCCACACCCCCTCCCCTGGACTCATCCTTCTGACAGGCTCTCGCTGAGATCCTGGCTCAGTCCCCGCCCAGTGCTCGCTGCAGTTCAGGGAGCCACCAGCAGAACTTGATACTAGGTTCTCAGCTTGTCGTATTTCTGTCTCCAGGTGAAGTCCCTAAGGGCTCTGCCGTGCACCCCAGTCCTGTGACCCTTGCCTTCCAGGAGCCATGGAAGAAAAGGAGCCACAGGAGGTCCTTCAAACAGCAGGAAGACTGGGCCTGTCCCCCTTTGGTGCAGATCCCAATCTGCTGAGGAGACCCGGAGCCCAGTCCTCCACACCTGCCAGAAGGTCCCATCCTTCTCCTGGTGGAGGAGGATGAAGGGCAGACAGTCTCTCCTGAAGCTGAGGAACACCACCCGCCAGGGGCTGCTCATCCCAGCACTGGTCTGTAGAGGAGCTCCTGACACTGCTTCTGCGCACCTCACTGGCCTGGGAACTGGCCGCAGTCAGTCCTCACTCCAACGCCTACCCTCAGATGGTCAGCTCAGGGGACACAGTACCCTGCTTTCTACAGATGGGACCTCTGATCCCCACACAGGAGCTCCTCAGCCCATTCCAAAGCACATGAGTGACAGCAGTGCCCTGAGGGCCAGTGGGGCTCAGCCAGCACAACTCCAGGATCCAGGCTTCCCTGGGGACGGCTTAGCCCAGCTGCTGTTCAGCTGGGTGTCCGTCCACACCGCGGCTCCTGAGTGCTTCGAATGCTCCTGGTGAAAGCGGTGGCTTCCCATGTGCCATCTCCTGCTTAGCCTAGCACCTCCTAGTTCCCTTCTTTTATGATCTCCGAAGTGTGGCCATCTCACTCTGAATACGCCGTTCTCTTTCATCACCCTAACTCCTCTCTGGGGAACTCGGGCTCAGGGACAGCCCAAGCCCATTGAAAGTCCTGTAAGACAAACCAGTGATCATTTTTAAGTGGCACCTGAGAAACCTCAGTGTGGGAAAGCCTAGTCTGTGTCCTGACAGTGCTTTAGAAGGCGTGTACATGTGTATAAATGTACAATAGATATTTATATATGTTGCTATAGTAATTTGTTGAGGGAAACATAACTGGTGGACAGGGTCTGTTAGAGGAAATGAAACACAGTCCTTTTGGCGGCTATGAAAGTAAAATGTGTACAAAGAAATAAAAGGTTTTTCCTCACCTGCTCTGTTTCTGATTTCGGCACCAGTCTCTAGGCTGAGCGTGTAAGAGTAGGAAAGACACACTGTCCCTAAGAAGCTCATAGACTACTGATGAAGTCTAAGTTTAAAAGAAGTTTCGCCTTCTCTGTCATTTTGTAAGATTCCCCAATCTAAAAATATTAGAGAGTGGTTCTTAGGTTTGGAGAGCCTTAGAATCAGTAGTGGAGATCACAGGAGCCACTTTCTGGGCTCCAATCCCAAGCATTTCATTGGTGTGTGGCCCCAGAATCTGCATTTCTTACACAAATACCCCCAGGTGATTTTTTTT
The DNA here is from genome assembly GCA_020311275.1 of Eira barbara. Lineage (NCBI taxonomy): Eukaryota > Metazoa > Chordata > Mammalia > Carnivora > Mustelidae > Eira > Eira barbara. The sequence goes on from JAHRIG010000426.1 coordinate 63,482, forward strand.
CTTTTGGGTTTCAGAGTTTTTTGGGGGTTTTTAATCTTTTTAAAAATAATTTCTTTTCAGTGTTCCAAATTCATTGTTTATTCACCACACCCAGTGCTCCATGCAATGCGTGCCCTCCATAATACCCACCACCAGGCTAACCCAGCCTCCCACTCCCCTCCCCTCCAAAACCCTCAGATTGTTTCTCAGAGTCCACCATCTTTCATGGTTCCTCTCCCCCTCCAATTTCCCCCAACTCCCATCTCCTCTCCAGCTCCCCATGCCCTCCATGTTATTCCATATGCTCCACAAATAAGTGAAACCATATGATAATTGACTCTGCTGGACTTATTTTCCTCAGCATAATCTCCTCCTGTCCCCTCACAAGTCATCCTTCCTGATGGAGGCATAATACTCCATAGTGTATATGGATCACCTCTTCCTTATCCATTCGTCTGTTGAAGGGCATCTTGGTTCTTTCCAGTTTGGCGACTGTGGCCATTGCTGCTATGAACCTTGGGGTACAGATGGCCCTTCTTTTCACTACATGTGTATCTTACCCCAGGTGATTCTGATGCAGACCACATTTTAAAACTGTCGTTCTCCAACATTGACCCAAAAGCATAGAGTTGTTTCATTTCGATTGATAACCTTTAACTGAAAAGTGTGTAAGTCCTTCCATGAATGTTGGCACAGAGATCTGCAAATATTCCTTGGGAAGAGTCCTTAGTTATGTTCTTTTGCCTTCCAAGAATTACTATAAAGCTATCATTCCACAATTATTTCCTAGAGAGTCACAACCACGGACAACAACAAACAAAACCTTCAAATAGTATCTCACAACCATCACCACCACTGCGACCAGTAACAGAAAGACCCAAGAAAAGACTCCCACCTGAGGTAGGGATGTCCTCTATTTTATTAGTCAATGGAGTGACTCCACATCTGCTCTCCCACTCTGTTGTTCAAGTATTTCCACGAAGGCCTTTGGCTGTCAATACAGAAGAACTCGCTGGCCCAATTGGCTGAATAGATGAAAGTCGTTAAGCTATTAAGGCAAAGAAACCAAGCATGAGACCATGTCGCCCTGTACTTATTCCAGCATCCCAGCGATTCCTCCTCCATCCCTGTGCTGCCAGGGCTGCTGCACTCTGAAGGGATAGTCAGTAATCAGTGAAGAACTTCAGACACTGCTTCTACAAAATTCATTTTAAGTACCTAACATTTAGGAAAGCAACAGTGTATGATGTCATATTAACCTCACTCTGCTCAGGATCCAGTCACAGATCAGTTGCTTTTCACCCTTTGTGAAAGGCTGAAAAGTAGCTTTGTGCCTTAAGGGACCTCGGTGCAACAAAAATGTACATTTGATGGGAACATTGTCCAATATTCACCTCTTTGTAAGTTATGTCCTAACCCTCCCTGTGAGAGTAACAGAGCCCACTCTTGAAATATCTTTCTGTGTGGCCGCCAATGGCTTCCACTTGGCATAATTCCCATAAGAACCCCGCTGAGCCCCTGCAGGGAACAGACTGTGAATCCTACAGAAAAGAATGGAAAGAAAGAAAAAAAAAAAAAAAAAAAAAAAGCAGGTGATGAGGAGAGCAAAGGTCAGTGAAATGTAAATGTAAATAAAAGTAAATGTCCTTACAGTCTCTTATAACACCTAAAAATCCCTTTGGAAACGTCTTTTTCTCCACCCTCCACCCCCAACGTACAGTATATGATCAATCACTCCCCACATTCCCAGCGCATCTCTTCTTGTTTAGGGGTCCTGTCCCTGAACTTTAATAAAAACACCCTAATTTTGCCCTGAAGATGCCTCTTGACCATTCACTCCTGGCCCACATCACATCAGCAGGTACCTAAAAGTAAGACAAAAACCCGAATAAAACTAGCTCTTGACCTGTGGACCAAAGACAGAAAACCTGCACCGTTTTTACAGATTTTATCGCATTCCCCAGAACTCATTACCACTGAGGTGAATGAGCTAGATGCTTCTTACTTTGTTACCAAGTCACCATAAACGGAGCACATTAAAAGAACACATATTTTTTTATCTTACAGTTCTGAGGGTGCAGAGTCCCAACAAGGATCTCACTGGACTAAGATCGAGATGTCCACAGGGCACCTTCCCTTATGGAGGCTCTAGGAGAGGGTGGAAATTAGTCAAGGGAAACCGCTCTAAAATGTAGTCTGGAGGTTTTAGCAAAGGGGCTCCTCTGCCCTCCTTATCTCCTAGGGCGTTGCAGTCCCAGGGTAGGGACTGATCTGATCTTACCGGGACTTGACTTTGCCCAGGCATAGGCGAGAGTAAGAAATGCTAGCCTTGTCCCCCCAGGGAGACACCAGCACTCTTCCGACTGACAGTTCACCCTGATGGACTTTTAGAACAATCTTCCCAACTGACCCCTTTCCTCCAAAAAGAAGAATGTCCCTCCCATTTGTTCTCTGGACTCACCTATGAATTTGCCAACGCTGCTTTATCCCAGATCCTTTCCCTTTTATTCCCGACAAATCCCATTTTTGCTGGTAAAATAACTGGCAGTTTCTATTTTTTTGGTGAAGCAGACAGTGCGTTTCTTTGCCTGTTCCAGCTTTTAGAGGCCCCCTCCTCCATGCTCAGCCTCAGCCCCAGCAGGCAGAGTCCTCATGCAGCATCCTTCTGACCTCCTTCTCTGCCTCTTCCAGTTTTAAGACCCCCTTGTCATTCAGGGGGTTGCCTGGAGAATCCAGGATTATTTCCCCGTCTCAAGGTCTTTAACATAAGCACCTCTGTGGGGTCCCTTTTGCTGCTCTTGGAACACGTGCACAGGTTCCTGGTGATGGGTTTTTGGAATACAGATGAGGTTTGGTGGAGTGAGGTCGGGAGCCAACGATGAAGAATCCTTGCAATGTCTCTGGTGCGAAATGTTGATTTTACTAAAGCATGGGGACAGGACCCTTGTTCAGAAAGAGCTGCTGCCTGGGGTTGGGAGCCAAGGCTCATTATACACTTGGGCATTAGGGGTTGGGAGAAAGGGAGGTTTTCAAAAGACTATGCTAAAGAGGACCTTCAAGATCCTAGAGGCCTTTGACATTGTCAAGTTACAGATGTTTTTCCCTATAGTTCGGCATTACCAATAAGACAGCTGGCAGGTCCTGGAACTGTCCCAGAGATCTCACCCAGGAGTGGGAGGTCAGGGGTTCAGGGAGTCAGTCTGTGCTTTGTCCTTTAGCTAGCCTTCTGCTTCCTCCTCACTGGCATTAGCATGGACACCTCCTAGGGAGGGGACATTATCCTGCCCCCCACCACACTATGAACTAGGTGACAACTAAAGTTGGACACCCTCCGCCCCCTAGTCTTTTCGAATTTTAACAATCCGATAAAAGAAAAGCATTCTCTGAAGGGTAAATCAAGACAAGGCAAATCAGGACCCGAGGACACTCCATCCAGGGCCATACAATTGCCCAAGTACTGGTCTCTTGGGAGTATTTGTTTTGCTTTGTTTCCTAGACCTGGATTTTTTCCACCAACTTTGATGCAGAAATCTCATCCAAGGGGAATAGCACCGCGGTGGAGTGAGGAGGGAAGTTGGTGGCAGAGTGGGGCGCCTGGAACCCTGCTAACCCCCTGCTGTGAACTCTGAGCCCAGTCTAAGGGAGTAGAAGGGATGGTTTCCTTTGGCCCTGTCCTCAACATCGGGATCCTTGGTCGTTCTCTCCAGGGCAGCCACGAGGGAACTCTGCATCACTGCCCTAGGAGCCCGCCTGGTGAAGAATCTGTCCCCCGAGGTGTTCTCAGGGCCTGGGATGTGCCAGCAGGTGTCAGCCAGAGAGCCAGCCCAGAGTTTGCTGACTTTTGGTTCCCTGCCCCATCCCCCAGGGTGTCCAGGCCTGGGGGGGGGGGGTGTGGGGGATGGGCTAGGAGGCTGAGCTCCACAGGTGTAGCCAATGCCCTCTGTCTCCTCAAAACAGATTTTAAGGTGAGGGAGAGAGGGAGAGATGGATCTGCGCTTCTCTGTCTGCTGGAAAGTCCTCCCTCATGTTCCTCTCAGGCTGGGGCAGCCTTCCCTGTGCTGAGTGCTCTGTGTGCCTGCCTGTGTGTGGTGGCGCGGGAGACCCCCTGAGGTCATGGATGGGGAGTGTCTGATGTAAATCAGTTACCATTAGGCTGAGGTTATAGGCTGGATAATTCCTGGGGCAGAGGAAGTAGCAGTGCTGTAGCTTCCATTGTATTAGGAAGACTCGTCTGGAGGGTGAGGATGCTCGGGGCAGGAATGGCTGCTGATAGTTTTGGGGTGTTGGTTGGTATGTGAGCCTGTGTGCAGGGTGGACGGCGGGTGAGGCTAGTGTGGGGTGGAGGTGTAGGCGGAGAGGGTCATACTTACCCAGCAGGGCAGATACCATGATCAAGCAGATCATTTTCCCAGGGTGAGGCTTGTCCATTGCACTGCAGACGTGCTGACCCCTGCGATTTCCCCAAATGTTTGAAACTCGACTCCATAATTTATGGTAGTGGGGGACTGCATTTGCCCTTTCCCCGGGTAATAGGTGTTCAATAACAGAATGCTCTGATTTTTAATTTTTTCTTACAGCTTTATCTTTTAAGGGAACGTTTGCAGGTGTTGCTGTTTTAGTGGTACCACTTAGGGAATGCATGATTTATAACCCTCTTAACTACATTGCTTGTTGGTGGTCTTTCTCACCAGAGACATGCGGGAGTCCTCTATGCACAGTTTTCAGGAAAAGATTGGGCCTCTTGTTTTTCTTGAGGTCTCTCCTGGAGCAGTGTACCCGGTGTTTTCCAATATTTTGTGTGATTCTGCTTATGTTTTGGTGACTTGCAGTCCCAGGATCCAGGCAAAGAAGGTGCTTTCTTTCACTCACCGGGGAACACGAGCCAGAGTCTGTCCCCCTCCACTGCCCTTTGGCTCCCCTTTTCCCACCAGCACCCTACAAAGCCTCACACAGTCCCCAGACTCCCTATCCTTAATCAGGCCACTTCTTACCCTTGGCAGCCTTCCTCCAGAGGGCCCTTCAGAGAATATAGACTTTGGAACTTGACATGCTTTTGTTATTTATTTATGTTTATTTAAGCAATCTCTATACCCAGCGGAGGTGGGGGGATCCCGAGCTCAGGACCCTTAGATCCAGACTCTGGTGTTCTCTGGACTGAGCCAGCCCAACGACCCTTGATAGGCTTCTAAAGAGGCATGTTTGCCTACTTGCAAAGGACCCGTTCAGTTTGCACCATAGATCTTTCCCAGACAGCAGGTTAGCTCTTGGGCAACGAACGGTAGGCCTTTTGCTTTCTCTCTGGCTCAAGCAAAAACTGTCCTCACAGCTGTGTTTGTAAATCCAAACTTGAAGGGGTTTCTGGCTTTGTGCTTTCACTGGAGCTGGGGCTTTTCCCGGGTAAATGCCTCTATTCAGAATCTACATTGGTGCTTTCCAACTTTGATTTTTACTTGGGGTGGGGGGGACACACACCAATACGGACTCACAGGAAGTGGTTTACTCTTCTGGACCACTTAATAAATCATTAAAGATACACCAGAAATGTTTCCAAGTGATTTAATGCATCACTAAACAAAGCTCAATATTACAGAAAACAAAAAATATGCAGCAACCAACATGATAGCATTCACATTGTGTGGTATCCCATCCGATGGTCTGAGGTCTGCAGACAAGCAGGGGAAATGAGCCCTCATGAGGAGAGGGGTCACTCATCTGAAAATGACCCAGAGATGACACCAAGGTGAGAATCACCAAAGGACAAGAAAGCGTTTCTTAAAACTGCATCCCGTTGGTTCAAAACACTCAGCAGATACATGGAAAATGTAAAACAAAACAAAACAAAACAATCCCCCAATCTCACATTAAGAGATGAAAACCACAATGTCTGGGGTGCCTGGGTGGCTCAGTGGGTTAAACCCTCTGCCTTCGGCTCGGGTCATGATCCCAGCGTCCAGCATCCTGGGATAGAGCCCCGCATCGGGCTCTCTGCTCAGCAGAGAGTCTGCTTTCTCCCCCTGCCTCTCTTCCTACTTGTGATTTCTGTCTGTCAAATAAATAAATAAAATATTAAAAAAAAAAGAAACCACAATGTCTGAGAGGAAATGTATTGCAAAGTGCTATAGAGAAGGCAGAAGAAAAAAGTTTGATAGGAATTCCATGGAATCTGCGGATCATGGTGTTGCCTTCTTAGCCACATGGTGTTGCCTTCCTAGCCACTTCAGTCCTTCCAATCGTTAAACATGAGATGTCTTTCCACTTGTTTAGGTTTTCTTTAATCTCATGCAGCAATGTTTTGTAGTTTTCAGGGTACAGATTTTGTGCCTCCTTCAATCAATTATTCCTAGATACCATTCTGTTGGGTGCTGTTATAAACGGAATTGTTTTCTTAATTTCCTTTTCCGATTGTTCATTGCTAGGGTTTAGAAACACTTGATTTTGTCTGTCTTATATCCTGCTTCTCTGCTGATTTAAGTTACAGACTCTAATAGCTGGGGTGTTTGTGGGTGTACTTAGTGTAACAGCCTTACAGATAACAAAAACAGTTGATTAACACATATTTTATGTTGTTTGTATTACATACCTTATTCTTTCAATTCAGTGAGTTAGTGTAAAGAAAATGTCATTGAGAAAATCATGAAGAAGAGAAAATACATTGACAATACCGTACTGTATTTGTAAGAAAAGAAATCACCCCTTAAGTACACCTACATTGTTCAGTACAATTCAAACCCTTGTTGTTCCCCAGTCAACTGTAGTTTTATTGCTTCTTTTCTAAATGTTTCCCCTCACCTTCAGGTTATTTTAAAACTTGATTTACAGTTGATACACCATGTGACATCAGTTTCACATGACAAGATAGTGATTGGACAACTCTATAAATTATGTTATATTCACTACAAGCGTAAGCTACCTTCTGTCACCACGCAGAGCTGTTACTGTATCACCAAGTATATAATCTGACATCTATCCTCTTAATATGTTTTTTAAATCTTCACTGTGGACGACGTTTTGACAGAGTGTAGAATTCTATCCCTGCCTCTCCCTCCACCACTAACACGGGCCTCCTTTGGACTCTGCCAGAGAGAAGCAGTGACACACAGGAGGTTCCCCACTTATGTCACTGCAGCACCTGATCTTGGACGAGGATGCTCAGCACAGGCCAGGGAAATACAGATTAGCAGGAGCCCTTCTTCACAAGCCCAGCTCCAATTTGAAGGACAAGGGTGCCCCTTCTAAGTCCACGCAGAGATGGCTCAGCACCCAGAAGCTGGCCATATATAGATGGCCAGAAATGGGCAGATTCCCCTAAACCAGCCCAAACCGTTCCATTTAGACTTAGAAGAATTTTAATAGCAGCACGGGCTCTTTTCCCTATTCTGATGGGTGGAGGGGAGCCTCAGTGCCAGTGCAGGAAGAGCATCAATTATGTCATTATGTCTTTGGTTGTTAACCTAAAAGTTGATGGGTAGAGCCTAAACAGCGGACCCAACCTACTTCAGATCTACCCAGGGACATCTGAGACACTCAGTAGGTTAAACGTCTGCCTTCAGCTCAGGTCATGATCCCAAGTCCTGGGATGGATCCCCAAACCTGCTTCTCGCTCTCCTTCTGCGGCATCCCCTGCTTGTTCTCTCTCTTTCTCTCCCTCTCTGTCAAATAAATATATAAATAAATGTATAAATAAATCTTAAAAAAAAAACAAAAACAAAAACAAAAAAAAAACAACTTTCCAGATCTTGCCAGCTGCTTTCATGCGTTCTACAGCCCTCACTTCCTCCCCAAATCTCCAGGGAGCTGGTTCCCCCCCTTCTTTGCCTCCTGCCCCCTGATCTACTTGTGCCACCTGGAAGTCTTTCCCTTTAAGTTGTCTGCCCCCTTCTGGAGTCCAGGGGAAGTGCGGGGGCCAGAGGCTGAAGACACAGGCCCTGAATCCTTGACTCTGGCTGTGACCTCAGAAACCAGGCTCTAAATCACCAACTGCTGGACCCAGGATGTGGCACCTCACCAGCCAGTGTTTGCCTGGGGACCCAAAGATACACTGAGGTGGGACTTTCATCTTTTTTATTTTTTTTTTTTTTAGGTGAAATTTATATACAAGAATTTCACCCATTGTACGGGTGTCCCTACAATAACAGCGTTGTTCAGCTAGGACCCTAGTTTGTTTTAGAGGCTTCCTTCTCCTCCCCACACCTCCTTCAGCCCCTCTGCAGACAATTTTCACTCCCTCCTCCAGCCCCAAGCAATGCTGATCTGCTTTCTGTCTCTATACATGGCTCCTTTCTGGACATTGTACATAAATCGAATGAGACAGTATGTAGTCCTTGGTAACTGGCTTCTTTCACTTAGCATGCTTTTCAGGGTCCTCCATGCTGTAGCTTCAATCAGATTTCTCTCCTGTTGTTGCTGAGTTGAATTCCATGGTACAGATGGGCCATGTTGCTGTCAGGTTTTCCTGTTGTGAGTCATGCTGCCCCAAAGGTTTCTGAACCAGGCTTGAGTGAACAAGTGTTCTTATTTCTCTCAGAAAGAATTCTGGTTGTGGAATTGCCAGGTCTATGGGAAGCCTGTGTTTAACTCTTAAGAACTCTCAAAGTGGCTTCCAAAGTGGCTCTTTCATTTTCGTTCCCCCTAGGAATCTACGAGGGTCCACTTTCTCCATGTTCACAACAACACTTGGTATTGTCTTTTGATCAGAATCACACTTGTTGGTGTAAAATGGTCCCTGGTTCTATACTGATTGCCCTGCAGACTAGTAACACTGATGACCTTTGTCTCTGCTTATGAACCATGCATGTGTCTTCTTTGGCAACATATGTATCTGAGTCTTATACTGGCTTTTTATTAACAGTGTGTTCCCTCTGCCCATTCAGTGAGTTCGAAGTACTCTTATGTCCTGTGAATGGGAATTGTCATTTGGGTATTTAATCTAAAAGTATTGTCTCCTTATCAGTGGCTTCTCTGTTCTTTTTCTCAGTGGTGATGTTTGATGCAAAAAAACATGGTCATCTTATGTTTTTCTCTTATGTTTTTCAAATGTTTTTTTCTTGCTGTAGCGAGAGAACTCTTTACTTAATACAAAGTCCTGAATATTTTCTCCTGTGTATCTTCTTGAACGGTCATTTTGGCTCTTCCACTTAGTTCTGTGACCATTTTGAGTTCATGGCTGTGAAAGGGGTGATTTTCAGCAAGAACCGTGTGGGAGCTTTGTCCTGAGAGGGACAGAAAAACCTGGAGGTAACATGTGTTTCTGAGTTAGTTTACCCCAGGCCAGGAAAGGGGATTTCACCCTCCTGTTCCTATTAGTGAAGGGCTGAGTGGCTTTGGGGAGGGGAGTTCAATGGGCCTGGTGGTCAAATACAGCACTTACTCCTCATTCTCTGAGACTGGGTACAAAATAGCTCCAGGAGCCCAGGGCAGTCCTAGTCAGAGGTGTCTTTAGGAGCACAAGCACACTGAAAGCCAGAGGATTACACAGAAAGGATAAAAGAGATCCCATGGGATGTGGTATGGTTTCCTACAGGGTCTTCCATCAGTGGGTGGGAAACAGGACTCCCACCCAGCAGGAACTCAGGAAACATTCCCAGAGGGAGGAGAGCAGATTGAAGGCAATTCCCAGAGTTTGATTTATTTTTGCCAACATGGAAATCATGATATGTGCCTAGATATCAAAGGTGCCTGAAGGGACACATGGCTGGCTCAGTCAGTAGAGTGTGCAACTCTACATCTAAGGGGCCCCATGTTGGTGTCGGAGACTAGCTAAAAAACAAAAACAAACATAAAACAATAAAGAAAGCATAAATAGGTGCATGAGTCAGGAATCTGGAATTACTCCCCTTAAGGAAAGGATGGGGCAAGGGTGATGGGTGGCTTAGTTGGTTAAGTGGTTGCCTTCAGTTCAGGTCATGATTGCAGGGTCCTGAGATCAAGCCCCACGCTGGGAGCCTGCTTGGCAGAGAGCCTGCTTCTCTCTCTCCCTCTGCCTACCACTCTGCTTACTTGTGCTCTCTCTCTATCTCTCTGCCAAATAAGTAAATAAAATCTTTTAAAAAATAAAATAAAGAAAGGATGGGGCAGCTTGGCCCTTGCAGATCAAGAGCCATTCTGAGCTCTGGAGAATCCTAATTGTTGCTATACATTCCCCAAGATAAGCCAGAGACCCTACCCTTTTTTAGTATTTGTTGGGTTTCCCATGTGCGGTCAGAGGTCCACTGGCCGACTAAAGTTGGCACACTAAGAACAGAAGAAGACCAAGAAACAGAATGTTCCCTGGATGTACCACATTATTGTCTCCCCTCACTGCCGTCTCACTGGAAATGGGTATGGACAATCAAAATCCCTGGTATTCAACACAGGTGAGGGAAAATATGGAAAGTTTGGGTTAACAGATTAAATCACTGTGTCTTCAGATTAAATTTGAAGGCAAGTGGAGACTCCGTTGAATGTTTTCTAGCTTCTGTGGTGGAAATGAGGGCTAACAGACAAAACAGTTCTACAAGTCAGAGTGACTTTGGTAACTTAGTATCTTCCCACCTGACACAGTTTTCTTTCAATCTTCTGATCCCATGGTCTCATGCTTGAGTCTAAACATACTTGCACAAGGAAGTTGATGTCATTACCACACCTCAAATCTGTACCACTGAATGTCACAGCGCTCATTCCTAATGGTACATTGGGCTCCTTTCTAACTGCCTGTAGCTCCCTTGTGGCTGACTCTGAAGGCAGCCCATTGTACCATGTATGCTCTTCTCTCTGGCCACACCTCCAGGTTAAGCAGTGCATCTGAGCTGTCTCCATCACTGGGGAAGGATGGAGGTCAGACAGGTAGTAAAGAGACATGGGCGTGGACTAGGGGGCAGCAAAAGGAAAATAGGGTTATAAGTGGGTTGATTCCAGAGAGAACCATCTTATTGGGTTTTTTTGTTTGTTTTATTTTGTTTTGTGTTTAATTTTTACTTGTTTTTAAAATTTCTTTTCAGTGTTCCAGAATTCATTGTTTATGTACCACACCCAGAGCTTCATGCAATATGTCCCTCCACCAAATACCCAAAACCAGGCTCACCTGATGTTTTTTTTTTTTTTTTTTTTTTTTTTTTTTTTTTTTTTATTTTATTTTTTTTTTATTTCTTCATTGGAGAGAGAGTGCTTGAGAGAGCAGGAGTGGTGGCTGGGGGGAGGGTGAGTGAGAGGGAGAAGCAGACTCACCACTGAGCAGGGAAATGGACATGAGGTTTGTCCCAGTACCCTGGGATCCTGACTTGAGTCCAAGACTGACACTTAAACAAATGAGCCACCCAAGCCCCTAGAAAAGTTTAAAAAAAGAAGAAGAAAAAGAAATTCTTCTACACTTAACATACTGCATATATTAGTTTCACATAAGATCGTGATGTTAAATTTTATTTATTTTTTAAAAATTTTCCTTATTTATTATTTCTAACAGGGCTGATGGGCAGAGGGAGAGGGAGAAAGAAGGCAGACAGAGAGAAAGAAAGGAAGGATAGAAAGAAGGAAAAGAAGGAAGGAAGGAATAAAGGAAGGAATGAAGGAAGAAAAGAGAAGGAAGAAAGACGAAAGAAAGAGAAAGGAGGAAAAGAGGAAGAGAGGAAAAAAGAAAGAAAAGATAAGAGTGGAAGGAAGGATGGAGGCAGAGAGGAAGTAGGGAAGAAGGGAGAAACAGAAATAAAGTAAAAGACAGAAAGAGAAAAAAAGAGAGAAAGAGAAAGAGAAAGAAAGAAAGAAAGAAGAAAGAGGAAGTACTCTGGTCAATTTTCCTTGTTAACATGTAGTGAAGACCCTGTTAGCCAAATGCGAATGCTGGTGACCCCTGGGAGGGCCCCTCTCTGTCATGCTCTCAGGACGGTGTATATGATGTGTTTAGAACTATTTAAGGAATCAAATTTAGAATCTATCGATTAAAATGGCCACATTCCCTAGGAATGGTCACGTCAGGTATGTAAGCATGGCCATGGGAAATCACCCCAAACAGCTCTATTGTGTGAACCTGGGTGACTCAGTCATTAAGCCTCTGTCTTTGGCTCAGGTCATGATCTCAGGGTCCTGGGATCCAGTGGCACATCAGGCTACCTGCTCAGCGGGAAGCCTGCTTCTCCCTCTCTCACGCCTCCTGCTTGTGTTCCCTCTCACCCTGTGTGTCTCTCTCTGTCAAATAAATAAATAAAATTTTTTAAAATTAAAAAAAAAGAAAACTTAGAGATAATATGTTTCGTCTGGCTCAGAGCATGTCATCCTGTGGGAAGCAGGTTACTGCAGTTAGTGTTGCTGGGGTCTCAGGTGCTTTGCTGGTACCTCAATATTTGACCCTTGAAAATGTGAGTAAAACTTGATACTAGGTACGATTTATGGTGTGGGGGGACTGATTTGGCAATACAACCCTTTATGTCATCCCCATATTGGTTGGATGTGCTCTGATGCAAGTCTCTGATGTTTTCTGAAATACTTGCCACTGGCCAAAGTTAAAGCAGTGTAATCTGTGTACAGAGTAACTGGTGGGTCATGGATTTTGTGGCCATGATGGCCAAGTTTGTTGCTGAGCTATCTTCCAAAACCATGTATCATGCCTTTGCACGTGCCCATTTGCAACTCAAAAAGCCCAAAGGCATATTGGCCTGCTCTTTTGTGGTCCTTGTCATCAATTCCCTGGAAGTTCAGGATCATGACAGTTCTCAACCTATCTTTTAAGATTTTATTTATGTAATTGACAGAGACACACAGAGAGAGAATACAAAGAGGTAGAGCAGCAATGAAGAGGTTGAAGCAGGCTCCCTGCCGAGCATGGAGCGCAACATGGGACTCGATCCCAGGACCCACAGATCATGACCCCAGCTGAGGGCAGATGCTTAACTGACTTAGCCACACAGACACCACCCAGCTCTTACTAAAGCCCAAACCTCACCTATCATAACTCAGTATCTTGTTTTATACAATTTCCAGGAGGCAGGGTCTGCAACTCAGGGGCAATTATTTGAAAGCACTAGAGGGAATAGAGCCTGGAGCTCTTGCAGAAGAAATGAACGCTAATCAGGAGGCAGATCAGTCATCTGAACAGAACCCAGAGCTGATGCAGATGGGAGAACCACCAGAAAAGGACAAGAAAACATTTGTTATAACAGTTTTCCATCACTTGAAAATGAAAAATAGATAAATGGAAAATATGAACAAGACCCGATCTTTTTTTTTTTTTTTTAATATTTTATTTATTTATTTTACAGACAGAAATCACAAGTAGGCAGAGAGGCAGGCAGAGAGAGAGGAGGAAGCAGGCTCGCTGCTGAGCAGAGAGCCTGATGCGGGGCTCGATCCCAGGACCCTGGGATCATGACCTGAGCCGAAGGCAGAGGCTTTAACCCACTGAGCCACCCAGGCGCCCCAAGACCCGATCTTTAAGAGAGGAGAACGACAATGTCTGAAAGGTAGTGTACTCCAAGAGACTGACAGCATTAGAAAATGCAGAGTAAAAATATTGATAGAACCATATTGACTCTGAAGAACCCTGTGTAGTATTGTTGTAGGAATACAGTCAATCATCCATACATGCACACAGTGGTTTTTCCCATTAGGTCGTTAATCTACAGCAGTGTTTTATAACATTTCAGTGAACAAGTCTTACTTCTCCTACAATGAATTTATGCCTAAAAATTTTACTGTTTTCAGTACTGCTGCAAATGGAATTGCTTTCTTAATTTCCCTCTCAGATTGTTCAGTGGTAGTGCATAGAAACACAAGTGATATTTGTACATATAGTACCCTGCAACCTTATGGAATGAGTTTACGGACTCTAATATTTTTGGGTATGGATGCTTTGAAATTTTTATATATTTAAGAATGTCCTCTGTAAATAGAGACTCAGGTTGACCCTTGAAGAATACAGGGTTAAGGGTGGTGACTCTCAAGGTCAAAAATCTGTGTATAACTTTTGACTCCCCTGAGACTGAGCTACTAAGAGTCACCTGTTGACTGGAAGCCTTACAGAAAACATAAGGAAATGATTTACTGCTAATTTGCAAGTTATATGGATTCTACACTGTATTCATAAAATAAAGTAAGCTGGAGGGAAAAAAAGTCATAACAAAGAGAACATATATTTAGAGTAGTATGCTTTGTTTGTAAAAATTGCACCTGTAAGTGTACACCTGGTGTTCCAACCTGTGGTGTATAAGATCGACTGTAGTTTTCTTTCTTCCTTCCCACACTTCTTTTTTCTCACTTTCCATTTTGAAAGATATTCTGGCTGGGCATAGAATTCTATCCTTCTGACTCGGGCCACCCTTGCATTTTGCCAGTGACAGATGGGAGGTCACCTCAGCCCCGGAGTCTTGGATCAGCATCCATAGGGGTAGAAAGAATAGTAGGAGCCCTTGCTCTTTGCACACCTGCTCTAACTGGAAGGGCCACAGAATCCCCAGAGGCCCTGGCAAGGTGTGCTCAGGGCTCTGGAGTGGCCCCAGCAAGAGGCCAGAGGCAATCTCTTCCTCTCACCTTCCCAAATTCCCTCTCTCTTTCCCCCCACGCTCCATGTTGCTGACCTCCCCCACTCCACCATCCTCTTGCTCCTTTTCAGCATTCCATGGGCACGCCTCTCCATGCCACCAGCATAGCAGGCTAAGGCAGCAGAACCCTTCTGGGTGGGGAGCTCAGTATTGTTCCAAGTGTTGCCCTCTAGGTATTTCTCCTTTGCTTGTTTGAATCTAAATCAGCTGCATGTCACAAATTTGTACACTTTTGCCAACAATAAAATAGTGGAGGGTGTGTGTGTGTGTGTATGTCTATGTGTGTATGTTGCCTTGGAAATCGTAAGGTGCTGCATCAGGAATCTGGAGTTCCTTCTCTCAGGAAAGAATAGGGGAAGTATCTTGGTCCTTGCAGATTAAGAATCATTCTGAGCCCTGAGAGAATTCTAAATGTTGGCTGGCACTTCCCAAAATCAGCCCAGAGACCCTATACTTTTAGTATTTGTTGGGTTTCCCACATGTGGTCAGAGGTCCACTGGCAGACATTAGCACACTAAGTAAAGAAGCAGACCAAGAAACAGAATATTCCCTGGATGACCACATTACTCTCTGCCTTCACTGCAGTCTCTCTGAAAATGGGAATGGGCAGTCAAAATACCTTGTATTCAGTACAGGATAGGACAAAAAGTGGAACAGTGGGGGAAGAGTTCAAGTTATTATATTCTTAGATTCTATTTGAGAGCACGTGGAAACTCTACTGAAAAGTTTTCTGGGCTATGTCCGTGGGTAGGAGGGGTTAATGGAGACTGCATTTATACAACTCACTATAATTTAATAACGTAATATCTTTCCCACTTCACAGGTTTTGTCTGATGCCAGGCATGAATCTAAACATATTTGTAAAAAGAAGTTTATATCAAAAAAAGTGTGGCCTGAATCTATACATATTTGTAAAAGAAGTTTATATTAAAAAAAAAAAAGTGTAAAAAGCCCACACCACGAAATTTGATGGTACTATTTCCTAATGGTGCTCTAGGCTGGCTTATGACAGCATAGAGCCACATCATGGCTGACTCTGAATGCAGCCCCTTTCTAGGCAGGTTATACTTGTCCTTAGCCCCACCTGCAGGTTAAGCATCCCTCTGAGCTGGGTGCATCACTGGGGGAAGGATGTTGGTCAAATAGGTAATAAAGGGAAATGGGGAATGGGGAGCCCGAAAAAACAAAGCATGTCCATAAGTGGGTGGGTTCCAGAGAGGATCATCCTATTTCTTCTAACAATATGCATAGCTCTCTGTCAGAAATCTGGCACTGACAAAAGAGCAATGCTGGGAGAAACCAGTGTACCCTTTGTCAGGAAATGAACTTGAATTCCTGCTTATTTATAAGCTGTGCCTAAAACCTCCCCCTAGACGATTTGGGAAAGAGAGGAGAAACCGTGTTCCTTTTAGGTGTTGTGATTTCCCTTCACTGGGACTGGCCAGGGAAACAAATGTATTCTGGCAGAGTATCTGGGAGAAGATATTTGTAAAGGACATATCATATAAAGATCTAGTATCCAAAATCTATAAAGAACTTGTCAAACTCAACACCCAAAGAACAAATGATCCCATCAAGAAACTGGCAGAGGACATGAGTAGACATTTCTGCAAAGAGAACATCAAGATGGCCAACAGACACATGAAAAAGTACTCCACATCCCTTGGCGTCAGGGAAATACAAATCAAAACCAGAACTAGATACCCCCTCATGCCAGTCAGAATGGCTAAAACTAACAAGTCAGGAAATGACAGATGCTGGCGAGGATGCGAAGAAAGGGGAACCATCCTACACTGTTGGCGGGAATGCAAGCTGCTGCAGCCGCTCTGGAAAACAGCATGGAGGTTCCTCAAAAAGTTGAAAATTGAGCTACACTATGACTCAGCAATCGCACTACTGGGTATTTACCCTAAAGATAAAAACGTAGTGATCCGAAGGGGCATGTGCACCAGAATATTTATAGCAGCAATGTCCACAATAGCAAAACTATAGGAAGAACCTCAATGTCCATCAACAGATGAATGGATAAAGAAGAGATGGTATATATATATACAATGGAATACTATGCAGCCATCAAAAGAAATGAAATCTTGCCATTTGCGATGACGTGGATGGAACTAGAGGGTATTATGCTGATCAAAATAAGTCAATCAGAGAAGGACAATTATCATATGATCTCCCTGATATGAGGAATTTGAGGCAATGCGAGGTTTTTCGGGGGTAGGGAAGGAAAAAATGGAAGAAGATGGGATCAGGAGGGGGGCAAACCATAAGATACTCTTAATCTCCCAAAACAAACTGAGGGGTGCCAGGGGAAGGGGGTAGGGAGAGGGTGGTTGGGTTATGGACATTGGGGAGGGTATGTGCTATGGTGAGTGCTGTGAAGTGTGTAAACATGGCGAGTCACAGACCTGTACCCCTGGGGCTAATAATACATAATATGTTAATAAAAAAATAAAAAACATTTAAAAAATGGATAAAGGATCTGAATAGATATCTTTCCAAAGCATCATGGAAATGCAAATCAAATCCACAATGAAATATTCTTATGTCACAGTTAGAATTTCTAATATAAAAAATAAATACATAACAAGTGTTGGCAAAGTTGTGGGGAAAATGGAACCCCTGTACAGTGGTAGCAACATAAATTGAAACAGCCTTTTTTTTTTTTTTTTTTTCCAAAAGAATGAAAGAAAAACTACCATGTGATGCAGGAATCCCACTTTGGAGCGTATATCCAAAGGAAGTGAAAACAGGATCTCGAAGAGATATCTGCACCCTATGTTCATTTCAGCATTGTTCACAGTAGCCAATACATTGAAACAACCTATGTGTTGCATGGGTGAAGAAAATGTGGGTCATGGACATGAAAAGTCTAGCTAAAGAATATAGTCAATGATATTGTAATAACAGGGTATAGTGACAGATGGTGATCACACGTATTGTCTAATACTGAGAAGTGCATGTAATTGTCAAATTGCTGTGTTGTACTCCCAAAACTAATATAATATTGTATATCCATTATATTTTAATGATAAAGAAAATATGAATATTATTTAGTCATGAAAAAGAAGGAAATTCTGCTATCTGTGTCAGCATGGATGAAACTGGAGGATATTATATTAAGTGAAAAAACCCAGAAAGAGAAAGACAAATATTGTGTGCTATCATGTATACATGGACTTTTTTAAAAAATAAAGAAATAAACTCACAGAAACAAATAGAAGGATGTTGGTTACCAGTGGCTGGGAGGTGCGGCATATGGCGAGATATTGGTCAAAGGGTAAGAACATTCAGTTATAAGATGAATAAGTTATGAGGGACTAATATATAGCATGGAGACTGTAGTTGTAAAACTGTATAGTGCCCTTGAAACTTGCTAAGGTAATAGATCTTAAGCTTGTTTACAAAAAAAAAAAAAAAAAAAAAAAAAAAATCAGGTGATTATGAGGTGATGTGTTCATTAATTTGATTGCAGTAATCATTTTATAATGAATATGTACATTAAGTCATCAGGTTGTACACTTTAAATATATGTAATTGTATGTGCTCATTATATCTTAAAAAATCTGGGCAAAATGTTTGCAATGGTAAATATGTTACATGAATTTTACCACAATTAAAAAGAAATAATAATAAAAGTAATACTTATACTTGTAAAAAAAAACAAAAACAAAAACAAAAAAAACAAACAGACATGCCCATTAGTCAGGGCCATTGATTGTTACCCTCTCCCTTCTGCACGCCTTCCAGGCCCACAGCTTGCCCCGCCCATCCCACCCTCCTGGACAATGGCCAGCCTGCAACCTGACAAGAAGTGATGTTGACACCCCTGGGGGGTTTAGGCCTCCTGTGACTTCTGAGGCCTCACTTGGATCACCTCCAAGAAAACTAGCTCTTGAAAATGAAACCTGTAGTAGGAGGAATAAGAACAACAGCCAAAACACTCGTTGAATAATGTGAAGGGTCTATGTGGGAAATCAGAGCCAAAATTGTAGGAGAACAAACAGAGAAGAAAGACAGACCCAGAAGGTGTGTGTGCTAAGTCCAGGTGTGAGGAAGAGGGTTTATAGGGGGACAAGAGATGTGATGCAAGTGTCCCACTCAGCAGGGGGAAGGCGTGGGGACCAGCATCCCACAGGGTTGTGGAAAGAGGGAGGTAGGGTGGGGCCTGAAAGGAGACTCCACAGAGCCGGCCAAGTCCTGGATGCCTTGGTGGCCACAGGAGGCATGAACACTGGGAGCTTGGCCTTTGGCCCAGATTCCAGAGGAATGCAATGGGAACAGCATACAGTTCAATAGGGTGGGGTGGTGATTTCTTGATACTGACTGATCCCTGAGACAAAAGTACATTTCCTTCTGCAGCCTGTCATCTTGTCACCCAAGCAAGAGTCCCATTCTATGATGTCACATCGCTGTCGTTTCCCTGACATGATTTTTGAGCTCTGTGTCTGCTGAGCTGATGTAGTTAGACAAGGAGGAAGAGTCCAGAGTGGCAGCTTCCGGCTAGAGACCACAGAGAGGACCAACGCCTGCCTCTGGTTGTGTCATCAGAGAGCTCACTCCTCTGTTCATGGGAGGGTTGGAGCTTCCAGCCCAGCTGGGAATACAAGGTGGTAACTGATCCCAGGCCTTATTAAACCACACTGTGCTGCACATTCTCTCTTAGCTAGCTTCTTTCCTAACTCATCCTCAGGGGCTATTTTGTTTTTATTTTTTTTAATTTTTTTTTTGCAGTTTTTTTTTAATGATGTATTTCTTTTCAGTGTAACAGTATCCATTGTTTTTTCACCACACCCAGTGCTCCATGCAATCTGTGCCCTCCCTAGTACCCACCGCCGGGTTCCCCCAACCTCCCAACCCCCGCCCCTTTGAATCCCTCAGGTTGTTTTTCAGAGTCCATAGTCTCTCATGGTTCACCTCCCCTTCCAATTTCCCTCAACTTCCTTCTCCTCTCCATCTACCCTTGTCCTCCATATTGTTTGTTATGCTCCACAAATAAGTGAAACCATATGATACTTGACTCTCTCTGCTTGACTTGTTTCACTAAGCATAATCTCTTTTTTAATTTTTAAAATATTTTATTTATTTACTTGAGACAGAGAGTGAGACTGAGCCCCAATGCAAGCCTGCAAGTTGTGGGAGTAGGCCAAGGGCAAGGGAAAGGGAGGAAATCTGAAAAGGTCCCTTCAGTGGGCCCTGTGGGGACCCTGAGATCATGACCTGAGTGAAACCAAGAGTTGGAGACTTAACCAGCTCAGCCACCAAGCTGCTCCATATTTTTAAACATTTTGTTAAGATTTTATTTTTTAAGTAATCTCTGTACCCAATGTGTGGCTCGAACTCTCAACCCTGAGATTGAGAGCAATCTCTGTTTAAACCAGAGGTGGGATAATCTGCCTGAACACCAAGGTTCATGTTAGTTACTAAAGGGATTTTGTAGAGAGAGTCTTTTTTTTTTCCCCCCTGTTTAAGGATTAAGTCAAATTCTGGGGTTCCAGAGCCTGAGCATCTCATAGACAATATCAGCTTTATTTCTTGTGCTGGGTTTTGACTTCCATTAATTGCTGGAAAGCTGGTATTCATTCCTCTATGTCGAATTTCCAGGAACACATTTCTCATAAACCACGCTGGCTTTTTTACTCTTTGCAGACAGAAAGAACACACCCCAAGGTCTCAGTAAGGACCTTTTCTAGGATTTGGACTTCCGTAGGTGATGTGGGGGAGCATGGAAAGAGGTGGGTTTGTTCTCTACTGAACACTATTAGCACTGGAAATTCTATGATTATAGTAAAGAAGTAATAGTCATTTCCTTATGAAGAGAGGATGATGTTTGGGTTGTAGGTTGCACTGTGACCTTGTTTTCATCTGTCCTGAAGAATATTGTCAGGAGGCCTTGCTTTGTCTCATTTTGTCAGGAGCAGTCTAGTCTGAGGTTGATATTCTGCATGCATGATTATTTATTTCAAAAATGAGAATATACAGTCAGGCTGGGAGTGTCAATTGAGGGCACCAGAGACTGGTATTGTTCATTCTCACTAGAAATCTGAAACACAGAAGAAGAAAAGAGAGAGCTCGGATCTTACAGCTGTAGCTGCAAACCTGACTGGGAAAGTGTGACTTTGACTAATTGTCTTGAAATTCCTGTGTCTCAATTTCTCATTTCAAAATGGCTCAAAAGGACTTTTCCCTGCATAGGTTGTCCCAGGTGTGAAATTGATAGAGGAGGAAGGTTGATATGAGCTGGAGACCCGTAGGTGTTACACAGTGCTTTCGTGGTTTCCCACCTCCTGGACTATCAGATCAAGAACAGCAGGTGCAGAGCATGTGCTCTCCTTTCCAGCCTGGGTCCTACAATAACCTATGGCTTCATGATATTTACATGGCGGTTTCAGTGTCATTCAGTGTCATGGGACATCGAGAGTGTTGTGAGGCTCCTTTTTTAAGATGGGTTATTTGTTGCCTCCTGGGAGAAAGCAGAGAGCATTCCTGCAGGACATTCGACCCAGGACTGCAGTTGTCAGTCGAGATTTTTGACCACTTCTATTGGATCAGGGAAGCAATGTCTCTGAGAGCTTCCTCAGTGCTTGGCTAAGTCCTTGGAGCCATGAATACAGAGGTAAATACAACATTCTCCCCAGTCTCACAGGGCTTTCAGTGTAGTAACCAGAAGTCATGAGAAGTGTGGGTGTGGTGAGTTCCTGGGAGGAAGTGGCCAGTGCTGCCTGGGGATGACATCAGTGGTTGTCCTGGTCTCATGATGTTTTTGACCAACTTGGTCCTGGGACCCTAGACTGCAACCAGATTTCAGCTTCTCGGGGCTGAATACCTGCGAATACCTGGGTTCCACATTGGCCCTAGACTGCAACCAGATTTCAGCTTCTCGGGGCTGAATACCTGCGAATACCTGGGTTCCACATTGGCCCAAATCAGTCAGTACTTCCAAGTTCTCCAGAGGAAAGTGCTGGTATCAGTAGCTCCCCTCTCTGACTTGGCCAGCTGGAGAAATCGAGGCAAGGTCACAAAGTCTAATGGGGCATCCTTGCCATAATGATCAGTGATGTCCTGCCTTTCTCTTTGAGAACTTAAATGCTTTCCAGACTTCAGTATTCTCTCTCCATATAAAAATAATGTAAATAGGGGTGCCGGGGTGGCTCAGTCATTGAGCCTCTGCCTTTGGTTCAGGTCTTGATCCCAGGGTGTTTGGATGGAGCCCCACATCGGGCTCCCTGCTCAGTGGGGATCCTGTTTCTCCCTGGCCCACTCCCCCTGTTGTGTTCCCTCTTTCACTGTATCTCTCTCTGACAAATATATAATTAAATTCTTAAAAAAATGTGAATAGTAGGCAGATTTTAGATCAAGTAACTAAACTAAAAAGGGAGGAAGGCAACTGCCAAGCTGCACTGACAATGTGCAGAAACTCTTACAACTGAAGATGAATAGAACAAATCACTTTTAATTTGCATAACCTATTTCTATAGTAATACTGGAATAGGCAATGTAAGTCTGCCACTTCATCTTTTTTTTTAAGGTTTTATTTATTTATTCGACAGACAGAGATCACAAGTAGGCAGAGAGGCAGGCAGAGAGAGAGGAATGTAAGTAGGCTCCCCACTGAGCAGAGAGCCCGATTCGGGGCTCGATCCCAGGACGCTGAGATCATGACCTGAGCCGAAGGCAGAGGCTTTAACCCATGGAACCACCCAGGCGCCCCTGCCACTTCATCTTTTTAACATTGTTTTTATACCTCAAGATAATTTGTCTTTCCATATACATGTTTGGATCAGCTTATAAATGCTTACTAAAATATCTGCTTGAATGTTGATTGGCATTGTGTGAGATCTGTTGATCATTTCAGGAAGAAATGACATCTAAATCATAATGAGTTTTCCAATCCACAACAGATTTTTATCTTTCCCTGTATTGAGGTCTTTAATTTCTCAAAGTAATGCTCTGTAGTTTTCAGTGTAATGTTCTGACACGTTTTGTGTCTGATAAGACAATGCAATAGGAGAACTGGTGAAAAGACTGAAGAAGTAATACTTCACAAAAGAAGATATCTAAATGGCCAGAAGCACTTGTGAGATGGTCCACCTGAAACCACTTAAAGAATAGAGTTGAACAAAAATCAAAATGGCTTCACTAATGTCTCCAGAAGGCTCAATTTTAAACCAAGTGACCTTTTCTTCTCTTCTGCAAATCCCCCCTCCTTCCTTCTTAGCCTTCTGTTTCAGGAACTTGGTCCACCCTAAAACATGATGGGGGAGGCCAGAAACAGACACATAAATTCTCTGGAAGCTGGCTAGATCCTTTATTTCCACATAAGCGCCCTCCCCACCCCTTCCTCCGGGGGCAGGGGCTTCTAGTTTTTGAGGACCTTAGCCTGCTTCCTTTGCCCTGGAAAGCTATCATTCCACATTATTTCAAACTCTGTCTTCGTCCTATATTTTGGCTTGGAAGCACAGAGGTCAGTTTTGGAAAGCACGGTCAAGATCAATTAATACTGCAGTGAGTTACCGTTACACCTCCATCCCTGTGACAAAAATTACAAAGACTGAAAACACACGTGTTGAGAATGTAAAGGAAAAGATTTCTTACGCTTTTGGGAATGAAAAAATGGCCCAACTCCTGAGAAAAGCCGAGCCACAGGTATACACTTACCAGTCATGCGAACAGCCATTCCTCTCCTAGGGATTCAGACAATATGTCCACACAACACCTTGCACATGAATATTCATGACAGCTTTCTTCACAATGGCTACACCCTGGAAACTACATAGATGTCCATCAGTAGGTGAATGTACAGACAGAATATATCCGGTAGAGGAATACTACTTAGCAAGGAAAACAAAAGGTATATCTGTGAAAATGCATTTCATTGTACCTTTTAGATTTTTTAATTTTTTTTTTTGTTGGGAAAGCAGTCAGACTGCATTTCTCTCTCTTACTCCTCCAAAGGAGGAGGAGAACAGTCACTGATGGCAGTTGGCAGTTGTGGAAACTACACCAAAAGCCAGTTTCATGCTCTGGAGAGAACACTGGGCCTCCTCCTCATGTTTTTGGGTACTGTACACGTTCAGAGGAACTTTTCTAGTAAGTAGCTATAGAAATGATTCCTGAAAGTATAGTCTTAATTGTACACTTTAAAGTGATGCTGTCTACTGTAGCTAAATTATACTTCCGTAACACTCACGGAATCATCTACTCTATTTCTCCATACTACCAGTGAGCATTAAGAAAATGACATTTTACAAAAAGGAAATGAAATTCAATGAAGAGAACAGAGATTCACGTCGACCATCGTTAAATGCATAAGAACACATATAACAAAGACCTCTGGAAACTATTGCTGGGATAAATTAAAGGCAATCTAAATAAATAGAACAACATCTATCCCATTAATAGATTAGAAGACTCCACATTGTTGGAATGCCAAATCAGTTTTATTCTGACTCACATGTGAGAAGACACTTTGGGGGAAAATTTACAAGCTAATTCTAAAGTACATATAGTAATCAATGTACTTAGAATAGCAAGACGACCTTAAAGACTTAAACTGGAGAAATGTACTAGATCAAAGCTCACCATAAAGGTACGATAATTAAAGCACTACATTATGGTGTAAGTAAACACCACGTAATTATATGAATATGAGAGTATTGAGTAAAAAATTTCCCCATACACATATACAATTTTTAAACTTTTAAAAATTTTTTTTAAATTTCTTTTCAGCATAACAGAATTCATTGTTTATGCACCACACCCAGTGCTCCATGCAATACAAGCCCTCCAAAGTAATCTCTACATCCAACAAGGGGCTCAAACCCACAACTCTGAGATCAAATGTCCCTTGCTCCACCTACTGAGTCACCCAGGCACCTATCAATTATTTGATTTTTAAAATAAGGTCACAGGTACACTTCATCTGAATAACGAAAGACTTTCCCTGAAAGTAACTGGAATGAATGAACATCTACTTAAAAATAAGTTAATATTAAAACCCACTTTGCACTATATATCAATATTAATTGTAGATGTGAAAGCAAATATTTTTTAAGATTTTATTTATTTGTCAGAGAAAGAGAGAGAGAGAGAGAGAGAAAGAGAGAGAGACAGAGAACAAGTGCAGGCAGGGAAAGAAAGCAGGCAGACAGAGAAGCAGGCTTCCTGCTGAGCAGGGATCCCGATATGTGACTCAATCCCAGGACCCTGGGATCATGACCCCAGCCGAAGGCAGATGCCGAACCAACTGAGCCACCCAGGTGCCCATAAGTATTTTTATTAAGCATGGTATCTCACATGAACAGCCAGTGTTTACAATGTGATGCTCTTAGGGTGTTATTAAGAAATTTTTCAAATAAAAAAAATTAATCCCAGAGGTTTGGGGAAAAATGAGGTCTAGGTAAAGGAAACACCAACACGGAAAGTTATAAGAGTGAATTGGAAAATGTGGGCATGGGATTTGGCATAGAAGGGGACACTCCCCGAGACCTGGCTCCAGCCCACGTAGCAAGGGGTCCTTGGGCCAGTCACAGGGAAACTGGGTCCTCTCTGTGCCTTAGTTTCTTCATCTGCAAACCAGGAAAAAGGGAATCTTCCATTAACAAATTGATTGTAAAGATGAAAAGTCCTAATATATATGAAATCATCAGTCTCAAGAACTGTAAGGGAAATCCCTGATCTCAGGGAGTTTCCAAACTGACTAAAACCCTGACTTCCATCACTAGATTCCAGAGCCCACATAAGCCAGCTGAATCAGAATTGCTAGAAACCAGATCTAAGAGGTTGCATTTGTACTAAGTCTCCCAGGCTGTTCTGACATAATGATCAATTTATGAGTAGGAAACACTGAGTCCTTTAACTTTCATCTAAAACATCGAAGTAGGAATAGCAGAACGAGGATATTTTCAACCTAGTCTCTTCGACAGAGGAGAAAACGTGGAGGACTCTCAAATGGAAGGAGACTTGGCCCAGCTGAGCCCATTTTAACTTCCTCCAGTTGACTGCAGATACACAAACCTTTGGAGACATATGCCTCAGGCACCTGACTGAGTCCACCTTGAAAACTGTCAGAGCCCGAATTTCTATTCAATGTTCCTTTGAAAGGAAGTGAAATTTACCTGTTTTTGCTCATTGCTGGGACTGATTGTCTCAGTTTCTTGCCTTACAAAAATGAATCCTCTCTGTCCTATTGCTATTATTGGAATTTTCCAGTTTTACAGATAATCATGCCACCTAATAAGGAACCAGAAAGTTCCAACAAAATCCAAAGAAAACTGACAGAATGAGAGAAGATACTTGCAAATGTCTTATCAGATAAAGGGCTAGTGTCCAAAAGCCATAAATAACTTACCAAATTGAACACCCAAATAACAAATAATCTAATCAAGAAATGGGCAGAAGACACAAACAGACATTTCTGTAAAGAATATATCCAGAAGGCCAATGGACACATGAAAAGATGCTCAACATCACTCATCATCAGGAAAATACAAACCAAATCCTCAATGAGATACCATCTCGCACCAGCATTAAATGTTAAAATTAACAAGTCAGGAAATGACAGGATGTCGAGAAAGGGGAACTCTCTTACACTGTTATTGGGAATGCAAGCTGGTGCCACCACTCTGGAAAACAGTATGGAATAAAAGCTGAAAATAGGTCTACCGAATGACCCAGCAATTGCGCTTCTGGGTATTTACCTGAAAGATGCAAATGTAGTTATCCAAAGGGATACTTGCACACCAATGGTTATAGATGCAACTTCCAAAACAGCCAAAGAGCCCAGATGTCCATTTACAGATGAATGAAAAAAGAAGGTGTGATATGAATATATATATATATATATATATACATATATATATATATATATATATATACATATATATGAATATATGTGATGGAATATTACACAGCCATTAAAAATGGAATCTTAGCATTTGCAACAATGTAGATGCTAAACGTTATAAGTCAGTCAGAGAAAGACCATTATTATATGATCTCACAGATATATGGAACTTAATAAACAAAACAGAAGAGGAGGGAGTCAAGATGGTGGAGAAGTAGCAGGCTGAGACGACAGCGGGTGGCAGGAGATCAGCTAGATAGCTTATCTAACCATTGTGAACACCTACAAATCCAATGGGAAATGGAAGAGAAGAAGAGCAACAATTCCAGAAACAGAAAATCGATCACTTTCTGAAAGGTAGGACCTGCAGAGAAGAAAATCCAAAGCGACAGGAAGACAGACCGAGGGGGGAGGGGCTGGGTCCTGGCAAGCGGTGGAGCAACGGAGCACAAAATCAGGACTTTTAAAAGTCTGTTACACGGAGGGACATCACTCCAGAGGCTAAACTAGGGGGAAGCCCAGGCTGGGTCAGTGTAACCACAGGTCCCGCAGGGTCACAGAAGGACCAGGGGTGTCTGAGTGCCACAGAGCTCGCAGGTATTAGAGCAGGGAAGCCGGCTACAGCGACAAAGTCGAGGTGTGAGCTCTCAGCCCGGGGTTACCTTGTGCCGGTCACAGGCTGGGTGGGCTCAGAGCGGGCCAGAGGCCATGGAGATGGAAGCGACCGGGTGCTTTTCTCCAAGTGCCAGCAATTGACTGCTTTCCTCCAGGGGCGACCGCAGGCCAGGGAGGCGGGGCAGTTGGGCGCTTTTCTCTGACAGCGCACTGAAGAGCGGGACCCCAAGTTTTTGGCTCCTCCGGGCCGGAGATTGGGAGGCCGCCATCTTCATTCCCATCCTCCTGAACTCTATGGAAAGCACTCAGGGAAAAAAAGCTCCCGAAAGCTAACCCAAGCGGATTACTTAGCCCAGCCCCTGGCAAGGGCGGTGCAATTCCGCTTGTGGCAAAGACACTTGAGAATCACTACAACAGGCCCCTCTCCCAGAAGATCAACAAGAAACCCAGCCAAGACCAACTTAACTCACCAAGAACAGCAGAATTATAGAGGAGGAGAAAGCAAATCTTATCTAGACAAAACGACAAGGCAGAAAAACTCACCACAGAAAAAAGAAGAAGAGGCAGTACTGAAGGCTGGGGACCTAATCAATACAGACATTGGTAATATGACAGATCTAGAGTTCAAAATGACGATTCTCAAGGTTCTAGCCAGGTTCGAAAAAGGCATAGAAGATATTAGAGAAACCTTCTCCGGAGAGATAAAAGCCCTTTCTGGAGAAATAAAAGAAATAAATCTAACCAAGTTGAAATAAAAAAAGCTATTAATGAGGTGCAATCAAAAATGGAAGCTCTTACTTCTAGGATGAATGAGGCAGAAGAAAGAATTAGTGACATAGAAGACTACCAAATGACAGAGAATAAAGAAGCTGAGCAAAAGAGAGACAAACAAATACTGGACCACGAGGAGAGAATTCGAGAGATAAGCAACACCATAAGATGACACAACATTAGAATAATTGGGATTCCAGAAGAAGAAGAAAGAGAGAGGGAAGCAGAAGGTATATTGCAGACAATTATTGGACAGAATTTCCCTAATATGGCAAAGGGAACAAATATCAAAATCCAGGAGATGCTAGGAACACCCTTCAAAATCAATAAAAATAGGTCCACGCCTCGTCACCTGATAGTAAAATTTACAAGTCTTAGCGACAAAGAGAAAATCCTGAAAGCAGCCCAGGAAAAGAAGTCTGTAACATAAAAGGGTAAAAACATTAGATTGGCAGCGGACCTATCCACAGAGACCTGGCAGGCCAGAAAGAACTGGCATGATATATTCAGAGCACTAAACGAAAAAAAACATGGAGCCAAGAATACTATGTCCGGCTAGGCTATCATTGAAAATAGAAAGAGAAATAAAGAGATTCCAGGACAAACAAAAGCTGAAAGAATTTGCAAACACCAAACCAGCTCTACAGGAAATATTGAAAGGGGTCCTCTAAGCAAAGAGAGACCCTAAAAGTAGTAGATCAGAAAGAAACAGAGACAATATACAGTAACAGTCACCTTACAGGCAATACAATGGCAATAAATTTATATCTCTCGATAGTCACCCTGAATGTTAATGGGCTAAATGCCCCAATCAAAAGACACAGGGTATCAGAATGGATAAAAAAACAAAACCCATCAATATGCTGCCTACAAGAACTCATTTTAGACCAGAAGACACCTCCAGATTTAAAGTGGGGGGGTGGAAAACAATGTACCATTCTAATGGACATCAGAAGAAATCTGGGGTGGCAATCCTTATATCACATCAATTAGATTTTAAGCTAAAGATTATAACAAGAGATGACAAAGGACACTATATTATGCTCAAAGTGTCTGTCCAACAAGAAGACCTAACAATCATAAATATCTACGCCCCTAACATGGGAGCAGCCAACTATATAAACCAATTAATAACAAAATCAAAGAAATACATCAACAGTAATACAATAATAGCAGGGGACTTTAACACTCCCCTCACTGAAATGGACAGATCATCTAAGGAAAAGATCAACAAGGAAATAAAGGCCTTAAATGACACACTGGACCAGAAGGACATCACAGATATATTCAGAACATTCCATCCCAAAGCAACAGAATATATATTCTTCTCTAGTGCACATGGAACATTTTCCAGAATAGGCCACATCCTGGGTCATAAATCAGGTCTCAATCGGTACCAAAAGATTGAGATCATTCCCTGCATGTTTTCAGACCACAATGCTCTGAAGCTAGAACTCAATCACAAGAGGAAATTTGGAAATAATGCAAATACATGGAGACTAAACAGCATCCTTCTAAAAAATGAATGGGTCGACCAGGAAATTAAAGAAGAATTGAAAAAATTCATGGAAACATATGATAATGAAAACACAATGGTTCAAAATCTGGGACACAACAAAGGGAGTACTGAGAGGAAAATATATAGCAGTACAAGCCTTTCTCAAGAAACATGAAAGGTCTCAAATACACAACCTAACCCTACACCTAAAGGAGCTGAAGAAAGAACAACAAAGAAAGCCTAAACCCAGCAGGAGAAGAGAAATCATAAAGATCAGAGTAGAAATCAATGAAATAGAAACAAACAAAAAAAATAGAACAAATTAACGAAACTAGGAGCTGGTTCTTTTAAAGAATTAATAAGATTGACAAACCCCTGGCCAGACTTATCAAAAAGAAAAGAGAAAGGACACAAATAAATAAAATCATGAATGAAAGAGGAGAGATCACATCCAACACCAAAGAAATACAAACAATTATAAGAACATACTACGAGCAACTCTACGCCAACAAATTTGACAATCTGGAAGAAATGGATACATTTCTAGAAACATATAAACTACCACAACTGAACCACGAAGAAATAGAAAACCTGAACAGACCTA
The DNA here is from genome assembly GCA_020311275.1 of Eira barbara. Lineage (NCBI taxonomy): Eukaryota > Metazoa > Chordata > Mammalia > Carnivora > Mustelidae > Eira > Eira barbara. The sequence continues at coordinate 93,301 of JAHRIG010000426.1, forward strand.
TAACCAGTAAGGAGATTGAAACAGTCATCAAAAATCCCCAAACAAACAAAAGTCCAGGACGAGAAAGCTTCCCAGGGGAATTCTACCAAACATTTAAAGAAGAAGTAATTCCTATTCTCCTGAAACTGTTCCAAAAAATAGAAATGGAGGGAAAAACTTCCAAACTCATTTGATGACGCCACCATCACCTTAATCCCAAAACCAGACAAGGATCCCACTAAAAATGAAAATTACAGACCGATATCCTTGATGAACACAGATGCAAAAATTCTCACCAAAATACTGGCCAATAGGATCCAACAGTATATTAAACGGATTATTCACCACGACCAAGTGGGATTTATTCCAGGGCTGCAAGGTTGGTTCAACATCCACAAATCCATCAATGTGATACAATACATTAATAAAAGAAAGAACAAGAACCATATGATACTCTCAATAGATGCTGAAAAAGCATTTGACAAAGTGCAGCATCCCTTCCTGATTAAAACTCTTCAAAGTGTAGGATTAGAAGGCACATACCTCAATATTATCAAAGCCATCTATGAAAAACCCACCACAAATATCTTTCTCAATGGAGAAAAACTGAAAGCTTTTCAGCTAAGATCAGGAACACGGCAAGGATGTCCGTTATCGCCACTGCTGTTCAACATAGTACTAGAAGTCCTAGCCTCAGCCATCAGACAACAAGAAGAAATTAAAGGCATCCAAATTGGCAAAGAAGAAGTCAAACTATCACTCTTTGCAGATGATATGATACTATATGTGGAAAACCCAAAAGACTCCACTCCAAAACTGTTAGAACTTGTACAGGAATTCAGTAAAGTGCCAGGATATAAAATCAATGCACAGAAATCAGGTGGATTTCTTTAAACTAACAACAAGACAGAAGAAAGAGAAATTGAGGAGTCAGTCCCATTTACAATCGCACCCAAAACCATAAGATAGCTAGGAATAAATCTAACCAAAGAGGCAAAGAATCTATACTCAGAAAAGTATAAAGTACTCATGAAAGAAATTGAGGAAGACACAAAGAAATGGAAAAATATTCCATGCTCATGGATTGGAAGAACAAATATTGTGAAAATGTCTATTCTACCTAAAGCAATCTACAAATTTAATGCAATCCCTATCAAAATCCCATCCATTTTTTTAAAAAGAAATAGAACAAATAATTCTAAAATTTATATGGAACCAGAAAAGACCTCGAATAGCCAAAGGAATATTGAAAAAGAAAGCCAAAGTCGGTCGCATCACAATTCCAGACTTCAAGCTCTATTACAAAGCTGTCATCGTCAAGACAGTATGGTATTGGCACAAAAACAAACATATAGATCAATGGAACAGAATAGAGAGCCCAGAAATAGACCCTCAACTCTATGGTCAACTAATCTTCGACAAAGCAGGAAGGGATGTCCAATGGAAAAAAGACAGCCTCTTCAATAAGCGGTGCTGTGAAAATTGGACAGCCACATGCAGAAAAATGAAATTGGACTACTTCCTTACACCACACACGAAAATAGACTCAAAATGGATGAAGGACCTCAATGTGAGAAAGGAATCCATCAAAATCCTTGAGGAGAATGCAGGCAGCAACCTCTTTGACCTCAAGCACAGCAACTACTTCCTAGGAACATCGCGAAAGGCAACAGAAGCAAGGACAAAAATGAACTATTGGGATTTCATCAAGATCAAAAGATTTTGCACAGCAAAGGAAACAGTTAACAAAACCAAAAGACAACTGACAAAATGGGAGAAGTTATTTGCAAACGACATATCAGATAAAGGGCTAGTATCCAAAAATCTATAAAGAGCTTATCAAACTCAATACCCAAAGAACAAATAATCCAATCAAGAAATGGGCAGAGGACATGAACAGACATTTTTGCAAAGAAGACATCCAGATGGCCAACAGACACATGAAAAAATGCTCCACATCACTCGGCATCAGGGAAATACAAATCAAAACCACAATGAGATACCACCTCACACCAGTCAGAATGGCTAAAATTAACAAGTCAAGAAATGACAGATGCTGGAGAGGATGCGGAGAGAGGGGAACCCTCCTACACTGTTGGTGGGAATGCAAGCTGGTGCAATCACTCTGGAAAACAGTGTGGAGGTTCCTCAAAAAACTGAAAATAGAGCTACCCTATGACCCAGCAATTGCACTACTGGGTATATATTCTAAAGATACAAACATGGTGCTCCGAAGGGGCACGTGCACCCGAATGTTTCTAGCAGCAATGTCCACAATAGCCAAACTGTGGAAAGAACCTAGATGTCCATCAACAGATGAATGGATAAAGAAGATGTCATATATGTATACAATGGAATACTATGCAGCCATCAAAAGAAATGAAATCTTGGCATTTGTGACGACATGGATGGAACTAGAGGGTATCATGCTTAGCGAAATAAGTCAATCAGAGAAAGACAACTATCATATGATCTCTTTGATATGAGAAAGTGGGGATGCAATGTGGGGGGGTTGGGAGTAGGTAGGAAAAGAAAAAATGAAAAGATGGGATTGGGAGGGAGACAAACCATAAAAGACTCAATCTCAAAAAACAGACTGAGGGTTGCTGGGGGGAGGGGGGATGGGAGAATGTGGTGGGGAAATGGACATTGGGGAGGGTATGTGCTATGATGAGTGCTGTGAAATGTGTAAACCTAGCGATTCACAGACCTGTACCCCTGGGGATAAAAATACATTATATGTTTATTAAAATTAAAAAAAAAAAGAAAAGAAAAGAAACAAAACAGAAGATCATAGGGAAATGAGGAAAAAAATAATGAAGGTGATGCCAGAGAGGGTAACAAACCATAAGAGACTCTTCCTCATAAGAAACCAACTGAGGGTTGTTGGACATAAGTGGGTAGGGGATGGGGTAAGTGGGTGATAGACATCGGGGAGTCTATGTATTGTAATAAGCACTGGGTGTTATATAAGACTGATGAATCAGAGACCCGTACCCCTGAATAAAATAATACATTGTATGTTAACTAATTTAATTTAATTTTAAAAAAGAATTAAAAAATTAAATTGAAAAAAAGAAAGAGAACATTTGGGTATTCAATTAAAAAAAAAAAAATGGAAGAAGCCAGAAAGTTCAGGATAGTTCAGCCTAGTAGATCACATTCGTGAGACTTTAGACACCCCAATTAAAAAATGCCTTCCTGGCATTTGATGTCATGTCAACTTCAGTGAGGTCGGAAAGAAGCTACAAGGGAAAGGTGGGTCGTCCTTGCCTCCAGATCATCTCATGTCGTCACACCAAAAACCTTTTCAGGGAGCTTTTGGAGGAGCCCAGCCAATGGTTTAGTAGAATGAAGAGGGGCTCTGCCAGCAAAGCCAGGTCACATAGAGGTAGATTAAATGGGATGAATGCATGATAAAGACAAAACATGTTTCTCTTACTATTCCCAAAGAGAAAGCAATAACTTACTTGCACTTCTACTGTTTCATCTCATCTTGTCAATTTTTAATATGGCCAAATAAGTGATTTTAATGTTTCTCCTCAGGATTCCTATTCTTTGTTTATAGACAAAAATATAACCTCACGTGATTATGATGAAATGAAATGCCATAACATATGTACAGTGATTAGCAAAATGCTTAGCACAATATCCCTCAGTGAATTATTATTGTTACGATATTTTTTTTTCCTTTTGAGAGAGAGAAAGAGTGAGCCTACATTTGGGGAGAGGAGGAGAAGAGTGAAGGGGCTGATCAAAAGAGAGAGAAAACCTAAAACAGGATCCACACCTAGCTCAGAGCCCCAAAGGATCATGAGACTTGAGATCTTGAGATCTTGAGACTTGAGACCCTGAGATCCTGACTTGAGCCGAATTCAAGAGTTGGATGCTCAACTTATTAAGTCACACAGGTGCCCCTCTTATAGGAACTTTCATTAGTGCTCCAAAACGCTCATGCCTGTGTGACTCCAAGTAAGTCATATAACTTCCATGAGCCTTCATTTTCATCACTTTTCAGGGGAAGGGATTTGACAGATTTTCCTTCCAGAGAAAGTCAGGTCCCACCAACATGAGAAAAGAGGCTTCTTTAAAGCTATTTCTTCCTGGCCTCCAGAGACTTATCTAGTAAGAAGCAGCTATGACCAAGGTGTTCTCCTCTAGGATCTTGATGGCTTCCTAACTAACGTTTAGGTCTTTCATCCATTTTGAATTTATTTTTGTATATGTGTTAG
>JAHRIG010000426.1:117511-140383 GCA_020311275.1 Eira barbara
CTTCTGTGGTAATTTACCTCTAGTTCATTTCTTTGCAGATTTCTATTCCAGCATCTGTTGCCACATTTTCCTGTGTGGCCTTTTGGTTGGTGTTCAGTCCTAGGCCACATGCTCTTTACTTCATGGTCCACACCGCGAAGCCAATCTGCTCTCATTTTCTGGGAGTACCTCTCTGTTCATATTCTCTCTCCCCTCAGCTCTAGACCCTGTGTATCTGCATGGGATGAGACGGCTCCATCTGAAAGATCACTCTTTCATCAAGTAATTTATGGGACCTTCTTATGTGCTGGTGGGGAAAAGCTGTGGAATGCCCCTGAAAACATTTTTTTTAATGTTTGGGGGTACAATTTGGTGATATGTCAGTTGCATATAATATCTAGTGCTCATTTCATCAAATGCCATCCGTAATGCCCACCACCCAGTTACCCCATGTCCCACCTACCTCCACTCCAGCAACCCTCAGTTTGTTCCCCAATGTTGAGTCTCTTATGGTTTGCCTTCCTCTCTATATGCATCTTGTTTTATTTTGTCTCCCCTTCTCCTATGTTCATTGGTTTTGTTTCTTGTATTATGCTAGTGATAGAAATCATTTGGCTTTGGGCTTCCTGTGACTGACTTCTTTCCCTTAGCATTATACCCTCTAGTTCCATCCTCATCCTTACAAGTGACAAGATTTCAGTTTTTTGGTCACTGAGTAATATTCCACTGTATCTATGTACCACATCTTCTTTATACGGACTTTTAAAAGTTCTGCTTTTGCACCCAGCTGTTTATTATAGTTTGTGCTATCTTCCTGAAACAGACTCCCTCCCCTCCATGGTATTGCCAGCTATACCATACCAGATTCGAGTCTCCATCCTCCTGCCTTCCAAATGGTGGTCATTTTTCTACTTCTAGCCTTGAAGCATTTATATGATCACAACTTGGATGGATTTCTTGAGTGTTCAGATTGAATTGATAAGTACGTAGTTGTATTTGAGGGAGGAGAACAATTTAATCCCCCCCCCCAGAATTTTCTGATTGGATGCTGGACATGAAAACTATGAACCTGGTGACAGGATGGATTTTGTCGTCCCCCTTCTCTGAGAGCTGAATGCCACTATGTTATTGGCAAGCAGATACAAGCTGTGGTGACACAGCTTCATCCCTTCCAGGTTGACGTTTATTGTGGGAAGATGTACTAAACATAATGCCTACCATTTTTTCCACTTACTATGTAAGATTTGATGGAGGACCTGAGAGTAGCATTTTCTCTATGGCCAGGTTCTGACTGACGTACAATTGTGACCTTTCATGGGGTTTATACTCCACGTCCTCATTAATATCCATGTCAGTGTTCTAATGAATGGTGCCTCTGTGTGGCACATTTACCTTTGTAGTGGTTCAGTCTTTCAGCCTCACTATGACCATCAGTATAAATACAACCCAAATATTAATTTTTCTTCTTGAAGGACTGTTTACCTCTTTTCCTCTAAAACATAGTTTCCAGGTGATGATATCAGTCAAGGGTGTCATTGAGAAAGCCATCAGTAATTGGCCAGCTGACCTGCCTGGTGGTTGGTCATCAGAATGAGGCCAGTCTGAGAAATCCCTGGTGATTGGCCAGTGCATAGTGGTGACAACACGTGGTGGTGACATCACGTGAAGAAGGCATTGCGATGTCCTAGGCGGTTATAAAAGCTTGGCAACAGCCCAGGCTGCAGTGAGGAGAGAGATGGCGGTTCACTCACAGCTCTTCCTGCTCTTCCTCGACTTCTCTGCCCTGTTCCGTGCCCCTGCCCATGGCAAGCCCCCTGCCCACTCCTCCTGCCCTGGGCCTCTCTCCAATATGCTACAAACCACCTTCATGTTGACACTTACGTTTGTGCCCCTCTGTGGACCGGAGAGTCCTCGAACCTGTACACGGCGACTCCTAGACCCATTTCACACGAGGAGGCTGGCCCAGGTCCTCAGGGAGACATTCTCATTCGGCGCATGGGACTGGGACACTGGCTACCAGAGTACCATGGATTCTCAGCCAGCTGGGCCCGACACCTCTGCGGTCACAAGTGTCTTCAGTACAGGAAAGCTGAGTCCACGTCCTGAGGGATCACTGGGCACACTATTACTCTGGAGCCCTCCAACCTCCGTCAGCACAGGGCACATGAATGCTCTGAACATTCAGCCAACCCAGATGTGCACAATGTGTGGAATGTCTGGAGACACCAGGCAGAGAAGGAATTTTACAAAACAAGTAGGTACTGGGAAAAGGAATCACCACATCTCTGTATGCAGTGCTAGTCATCAGAACACGGGCCCTCAGCCCATGGATTGTCTGACACAGCTCAGCAGTGGACGAAATAATTCCCCAGAAACCTGGCTAACCCAGAGTGCACAGACCATCAATCCTCAAACAAATCCTAACAAAGAGAAATTCAGACCTCAGAACAGAGTGCCTGCCCAGAACCCAAAGACTGGAAGGATTCTGATCCCATTTCACACGGGGCAGATGAGTCACATAGACACTGGGTGGACAAGGAGCCTCTATACCTCAAGCTGGCCAGCCCAATGTAACACAAGACAAGTAACCTCAGAGAATGGGCTTGCCAAGTGCCAAGAAACCATGAGTCCTGCATCCCAGCTCTGTATCAGGAAAGTGATTTGACTCCACAGAAGCATTACCATGGGCCTTTGTACCCGGTGTACAAAAACTCAGCTCTCCAATAGGCCAAGCAGGCACCTGAACAGCCTACTCACCATGTGCCCTTGGACCAGGAGACCAACAATGGAGATGTCTGCAAGGCCAAGCAGGCATCTGGAGAGCCAGCTCCCCATGTTCACTTGGACATGGAGACTAACCAATCTGCTCTCTATTATCCCAAGCAGGCACCTGGACAGCAGGTCCACCATGTGCTCTTGGACCTGGACACCGACAACTGAGCTGTCTGATGGGCTAAGCAGGCATGTTGACAGGGGGCGAACCATGTGCCCTTGGACCCGGAGACCAAAAAAGCAGCTCTGTGACGAGCCAAGTATGCGACTTCACAGCTGCCTCACCATGGGCCCATGGACCTGGAAACCACCAAACCGGGTCTCTACTAGGCCAATCTGGCACCTGGACAGCTGGCTCACCATGTGCCCCTGGACTCGGAGACCAGCAACTCAGCTCTCCGCTTGGCCAAGTGACCACCTTGGCAACAGGCTTCCCATGTGTCCTTGGACCTGGAGAACAGCTGTGTTGTCTAATGGCCTAAGCAGGAATTTCGACAGCCAAAGTTGCCCTTGGATCTGGAGACCAACAATGCTGCTCTGCACTAGGCCAAGAGGGCCCCTGGACAGTGAGTTCAGCTTGTTTCCTTGGACACACATCCTTCCTTCTCCCCAGAGTACAGAGCACTCAAACACAGGGCTTTCCAGCTGGCGTCACATTACAAGACCTCCAAACCTGCTCAACATTGCACCGATTTGTGCAATGAAGCCATGGAGACCTGGCAGCTTCCAAACCATGAGCCTTCCATCCCAGGAGATCATGGGACTAAGAAGCCACTGGGACACCAACTTGACCCAAAAATCTATGACTGCATGCTTTTCACCTCTGCAGAGAAGTGAGCATTTGAGTCTCTCCTCACTTTCAATGTCCATCAGCCTGAGGTCCTTCTGGCGTGCTCTCTTTGCATTATTCATTTTGTGGAGAGGTCTCCTCCTGAGAAAAAAAAATACAGCATGCCCTGGGAGATGCAACAGGCCAGGGGCTTTTACACTTTGTTTTCGAATTCATGGCAGGAAATGAGGAGGGGCCATTTGTGGAAGTTGTGTAGGAGAACCAGGCCTTGAACTATGTGGAGTCCTTGGCAGAAATCCTCCAGGCAAAGGAGAAGTGTTACACCCACAAGGGAGAGATGGACTCCTTAAAGCAAAAAGCCAAGCAATGCACTGAGAGGCAGGCTTAGCTCCATGACATGGAGAGTTTCTTCCTTCAAATGAAGGTCTTTCTAGATCTTTCTGCCTTACACGCCGTGCCCAAGGGTTAATGCTTGTTCACCTTCCCACTATGGCATTGAAGGGGAGTTGGGAATTAGGTGTTCATCTCCCCGATTGATGGTTAGTTATGAATTTAAATATTAGGCAAATAAACCATTTAAAATAAAAAAAAAAAAAGAATTTATTAATATCATGTTGTTTCAGATGGAAGGGTCCCCTACCCTGGCCCTTCCTGACCTTAGGGTAGAACTCACTGAAGTAAGAATAGACATCTCCAACCCTTATCCAAACATCCTTGATACCCTTAAGCCCACACTTACTTTGAAGACAGCCACTGTGAGGGCAGCTCCAAGGTCGAAGCTAGGGTTCTCTGGCAGAGCCTCGTGGTCACATCCTCCTCCTCCTGGAACTGGTGCTTCAGTTCAATCAGTTCAATCATTAGTACCATCAAATCCTGATCCATCATATGGGGCTCCTTAGCCGTGCACAGGTTCACTGTGGACTAAGTTACTCCCTAGTCCGCACTGGTCCGGTCAGGCTGGTCCTTGCAGAGATGGCTGTTGCTGTATGCATTCCTCAGTTTCCCCTGACTTTTCTGAACTCGACTTGTCCCTGTTCTTACCTCTGTTGGCAACCACTTGCTCCACCATTGCCTTATCCTTCTTTGGGTTATTCTCCTCCCCAAAGCCTGCTGATGTTCTGTCTTCCATCTGCTCCCTCCATACTCAGTTTTCAGTCTAGGTTCAGCTCAGGCTCCTGCAGGGGACACACAGAGAAGGGCCTAAGTCAGGTCTCAGCTGCAGTCCCCAGAGCTAATTAACAGGCACCTCGGATCCTCATGCACTCACAGAAACTGAGCAGGATGGGAATTGGGAGAATGTGAATACCAATCTTAGACTACACATGAGGAAACTGAGGCCCAGAGAACTTAGGAGCTGGGGCAGGAAGTAGAATTTGGCATCAGTGGAAGCTCTGACTTCTCTGGACTGAGTTCAAGTAACAGAACGGCACTGAATCTTCCCAGGCTCTTTAGCTTCTCCATTCTCATTCCGTCTGCAGTCTCCATTCTTTGAGGAGCCACATTGGTGTTACAGCAGTGGCATTTAATGAGGACTTTGATCCTATACAGAAATCTTCATGGACATGATTAGGGAATACAGAACGATGCTACGGGCATCTAGAGGACCCGCCAATACTGGCCCAGAACCCCAGTAAGACCTAGAGAGGGAGGTTTTTTTTTTTTTTTTTTTTTTTTTTTTTAGACTTTATTTATTTATGACAGAGGAGCGAGTGACGAGGGAACGCAAGCACAGGGGAGCTGGAGAGGGAGAAACAGGCTCCATAATGAGCACAGATACTGATATGGGGCACCATCCCAGGAGCTGGGGTCATGACCTGAGCCAACGCCAGACACTTAATGATTGAGACCCCCAGGTGCCATCGAGAGAGCTTTTATTTAAAAGTTTTTATTTATTTTTTAAATTATTCACAGACCTCCTAAGTTAATCTTAAAAAAATTCTTCAATGTTTAGGGAAACTATGTTTCCTTTTTTTCCTTTCAAGATAGTTTCTCTCCTTTCAAGATAGCTTCAAAATAGCCTTATTCTAGAACCCTTTGTAAGTCAGCACTTTATGTAGCCCTTATATACCAGCCTGTATCTTTTAATTAATAAACTTTTAATTTTAGACATGTCATATAACTGTAAAAACGGTGCAGACACTTCCTCTATACCCCTCACCCTGTTTCACCACTATGAACAATTTATATTAGTATGTTAACTTCACTGCAAATAATGAGCCAATATTGACATATACATACGTATATGTATTGCTTATTTAGTTTTATTTTTTAAAATTTCTTTTCGGTGTACCAGAATTCATTGTTTATGTACCACACCCAGTGTTCCATGCAACACGTGCCCTCCACAATACCCACCACCGTGCTCACCCAATCTCCCACCGCCCGCACCTTCCAAACCCTCAGATTGTTTTTCAGAGTCCATAGTCTTTCATGGTTCATCTCCCCTTGCAATTTCCCCCAACTCCCTTCTCTCCATCTCCCCATGTCCTCCGTGTTATTTCTTATGCTCCCCAAATAAGTGAAAACTTATGCTAATTGACTCCCTCTGCTTGACTTATTTCACTCAGCACAATCGCTTCCAGTTCTGCTCATGTTGATACAAAAGTTAGGCATTCCTCCTTTCTTATGGAGAAATAATAATCCATAGTGTATATGGACCACATCTTCCTTATCCATTCATGTGTTGAAGGGCATCTTGGTTCTTTCCACATTTTGGCGACTGTGGCCATTGCTGCTATGAACACTGGGATAAAGATAGCACTTCTTTTCACTACATCTGTATCTTTGAGGTTAATACCCAGTGTGCAATTGCAGGGTCATAGGGAAGCTCTACTTTAAATTTCTTAAGGAATCTCCACGCTGTTTTCCAAAGTGGCTGCACCTACTTGCATTCCCACCAACAGTGTAAGAGGGTTTCCCTATTCTCCACATCGTCTCCAACACACCAACATTTACCGTCATGTTAATATGGGCCATTCTAACTGGTGTAAGGTGGTATCTCAATGTGGTTTTTATTTCAATCTCCCTGATGGCTAGTGACGATGACCATTTTTTCATGTGTCTCTTAGCTATTTGTATGTCTTCATTGGAGAAGTGTCTGTTCATGTCTTCTGCCCATTTTTTGACATGATTGTCTGTTCTCTGTATGTTGAGTTTGAGAAGTTCTTTATAGATCCTGGATAGCAGCCTTTTGTCTGTACTGTGATTTGCGAATATCTTCTCCCATTCCATGGGTTGTCTCTTTTGTTGTTGTCGTTGACTGTTTCCTTTGCTGTGCAGAAGCTTCTGATCTTGATAAAGTCCCCAGAATGCATTTTCACGTTTATCACCTCAGAAGGCTGGGAACAGCAACCATCCCAGAGACAGACACCAGGTGTGGTCAGGGGTGTGTACACAAGGAGACCCTATGCACTGTTGGTGGGAATGGAAATTGGTGCAGCCACTGTGACAAACACTATGGAGTTTCTGGAAAAAATTAAAGAACTACCACATAACCTGGTAATTGTTCTACTGGGTGTTTCTTTGGAGAAGCCAAAAACACTCCCTCCAAAAGATAGATGCACTCTAACGTTCATGACAGCATTATTCACAGTAACCTGACATGGAAACATTGACCTTGGGAGCATTATGTTTAGTGACTCTGACACGGAAAGGCAAACGCCAGAGACTCTCATGGACATTCCACATGAACAAACAAACAAACAAACAAAACCGAATACATGGAAAATGAGAACAGTTGGGTGGCTCCAGATTCAGGGATGGGAGGCAGGTGAAGGTAGTCAAAGGTGCCATGTTTGAGTAATGCAGTCGACAAGTCCTGGGATGTTCTGTGCAGCACGGAGACAAAAGCCAAACCTGCAGGATGGGGTACAGGTTCTCCCAGTACTTGAAAGTACAGTATTCCTAGGAATACTTTCACAGCAGAAGTGGTGTAAATGGAAAAAGGAATTACGATTCATTTCCACAAATGAGTGAGCCTGCTCAGACACCAAAAGTTCCTTCTGTTTGGCTCTTCGTAGACCTCAGGACACAATATCTTAATGGATGCCCAAAATAAATGGAAACAAAGCACAGCAGATGCTCACAGACACGATGCAAGGCCCTGGTGGCTGGACGCAGAGAGCAGAGCCCAGGAAGGAGCTGGTTGAAGTGCACACTGCTCTGTGGAAGTTCCCCACAAAACAGATGCTGAATGCGATGCCCCCTTTGTGACTTTTTTCATAAGAAAGAAATCCTCTTCAGGTTTCTTCCTGCTACTGGTGCTACATAATAATAGATCTTTCGAAAAAGCCAAGTGTCTTACCATGAACTTTGAGAAAAGTGGGGAAGACTTGTACTTGAAAGTTGCTGAGGGCATAGAAGTTCAGAGTTCTCCTGGACACAGACATCTGCAGGTCCACTGTGAAAGGCACCTTCTTAAGCAGGTGGAACATGGACTACCTCTTTCCCCCAGAAACCTTCTTCGTCTCACTAGGGACAACATGCAAGAGCTCAGACTTACCTCAGTTCCTCCTTTCTCCCATTCCCAATATCAAACCCATTGGCAAATCCTGTGAGATCCATCTTCCATAGGGACACAGAATAGCACTATCCCCTCCTTCCAAGGCTGCCTGCCTGGTCCACACTGGAATCTGCCTCTTGCCTGACTTCCTGGAAAAGCTTTATCATTGACCTGCCTTGCCCATCCTCAATCCTGTGTCATCTGTTCTCAACACTGTAACCAGGATGGACCAAGTGAAACAGGGTCCCATGGGGTCACAGCTCTGCCATGGATTTCTGTCACCATACTGTCACCTCCCTGAGGTCACGTCCTGAGCTGTCTCCTGTGGCCACAGGGCTTGCTGCTCCTGGACATACACCTGGACATACATATATTTCTGCCCCAGGGCATTTGCATATGCTTCCCTTCCATTTAGAAGACTCTGCATTGATATCACTCACCTTTTTTTTTTTTAACTTGACTCAAGCATCACCTTCCTAGTGAAGATCCTCTGTCCCCCATGTGAATAGCAAGCACCACTGCCACCTCCCCTTCAGCACCCCAGACCTGTCTCCTGCTTTCTATTTCCAGACCACGTATCACAGTCACCAGGCCATCTTGGGGGAAATGGAGCACTACTCAGATGGTTTCACCATGGACTCCCTCTGATTTCCTAGTCAAGAGCCCTGGGGGAAAAGATGACCAGAGCTCTTGCACAGCCAGGATGCCAGGACAATGGGTCCCTCTCAGGCACCCTTAAGACCATCAGGAAAATGAGCCATAAGTGGTATCCACTTTCTCATGAGACCTGAAACCCGACACCTTCCTTGATTCCAGGTGAGCACACACATCCTTCCATTGCCTGATGTGCTCACCTGAGAAGGCGAAACAGAGAAGCATCCCAGGGTCCAAATCTCCCTCTGGCCAAGGTCCTTTGGAACAGACATCTCGCCTCACTTCACCAGGCACCTGTGATTGAAATCCGACATCCTCCTGTGCTGGGACAGAATGGTGCACCTGTCCCTCTTTCCTGGGACGTCATCACAAACCAGGCTTTGTTGCACACTTTTCAGAAAGGAACCTGCAGCAGCAGCAGCAGCAGCAGCAGCAGCAGGCCGCCCAGGATCAGTCTCAGTCTCACATTTCAGGACCCATGTGGAACTAGAGCTTCAAGGAGACTGGTTTGCCCTGTGGCCTTGGAACCTAATGGCACGAGCTGAGATTTCAGTTCCAAATGGAAACTGGCCTCTTGCACACAGCACAGGAAAGTGGAGGATTTCTCAGTGGTCTGGCTCTGGAAGAAGTACTTCTGCAGGCTGAGTTCACAGGCACCAGGCAGAGGATACATGCAGTGCCTCATCCGAGGAAGCAAGAGGCACACTGGGAATAAGCCATAATACTGCCTGCATGCTGATTCCTACCAAGCCCCCTGCTGAGATGAGGGCTGGAGAACAAAAGAGGAAGCAAGTTTCCTATCACTTCTCCAGCAGGAGGGCTGTCCAGGGAGCAGAGCCCTGTCCCTGGAGCCAGCTGGCCTGTGCATCAAGACTGAAGGTCACCACCATGACCTACCAGTCCCCCAGCTATCTGACCTGATTACCCTGCCAGGCTCGCACCTGCTGACATGGTGACTCCTAAGACCCAGAGACTGCTTACCACCCCAGCTCAATGCTGCTCACAGAGAAGCAAACTCCAGTATCAGAAACACGTTCATCATTAGCTCTGGAATTCTGTGGGTTTGTCTACACTTGCCCACCCAGGTGTCCCTTCCAGATCATTCCTCAAGTGACCTCAGGTTTCGAGTCACCTTCAAGCTGCCCTTCAAAAGGCAGGAATGGGTCCATTTAGGCAGACAAGCTGAGCGACTCTGTGTGTGGGAAACATGGACCACACCTCCCTGAACACCAGTGCTTTTAAGTCCAAGCTTCAAACCCTCACTCACTGGGCACGGAACACCACATCAGCATGAACACTGCACTTTCAAATCTCTTGTCTCCCATTCCTTCAAATCAGAAAACCCAAGCTCCAACCACTAGTCTATTTTCCCTTTAGAGACTAAGGAAAAGGAGAGAATAAAACACTGCATGTGGAGGGAGGAAGAAGATGGCGGAGGTATAGATCTAAATATCATCCTGTCCTAGATAGTTATCAAACCATTCTGAGAACCTACAAACTCAATAGGAGGTAGAGGAGTAGAAGAGCAGCAATTCTAGGAACAGAAAGTTGACCACTTTCCGGAATGTAGGATGTGCAGAGAAGTGGATCCAAGGCAACCTACAGGAAGATAGACTGTGGCTGGAGTGGCTTGCTCCCAGCAAATGATAGAGCAGCAAAGCACAAAATTGGAACTTTTAGAAGTCTACTCCACTGAGGGACATCAATCCAGAGGCTCAGTTTGGTATGAAGCACTCACGGGGACAGTGTGGTCTCAGGATCTGCAGGGTCACAAAAGACCAGGGGTGTCTGAGGGTGGAAGAGCTCCCAGGTATTGGAACAGGGAAGCTTGCTCCAGGGATGAGGCTGAGGAGTCAGGTCTCAGCTCAGGCTTACCTTCAACCATGGTCTGAGGCACAGTCTGGCCACTGCTATTCAAGTGGAGTCCCCAAAAGTGGCAGATCTGTGGAGACCCCCTCCATCCTAGCACAAGAGTGAATGGCAGGAATCTGCTGAGTTTGGAGACTCCAGACAGGTCCTTGCGCCTGTGATAGAAACATTTGGTCACAGGCTAGGCAAGCACAGAGTGTGGCCAGAGGTAAGGAAGATGGGAGAGATTGACTGCTTTTCTCTGAGTGAGCACTGAGGAGCGAGGCCCTGAGCTCTCAGCCCCCACAGGGCTGGAAATTGGGAGGCACCATTTTCATTCCCGACCTCCAAAGCTGTATGGAAAGCATTCGGGGAAAAAAAGCTCCCGAGACCAAAACCACACAGATTACTTAGCCTGGATCCTGGCTAAAGTGGTGCAATTCCGTTTCAGGCAAAGGCTTTTGAGAATCATGGCAACAGGCCTTTTCCCCAGGAGATCAACAAGAACATCCAGCCAAGTTCACTGATCAGTGAGAGCTGCAGAACTCCACAGCAAGAGGAATGCAACATAGAATTCATGGCTTTTTCCCCAGGATTCTTTAGCCTTTCAAAGTTAATTTTTTTAATTTTATTTTTTTCTTATTCTATTTTTTTTAATGTTACATCTTTCCTATTTTAACTTTTTAAACTATTTTATCTTATCAATACCTTTTTAACATCTTTTTAAATTTTTATTGTTATAGAGCTTAGGACAAGATGGTGGAGAAGTAGCAGGCTGAGACGACATTGGGTAGCAGGAGATCAGCTAGATAGCTTATCTAACCATTGTGAACACCTACAAATCCAACGGGAAATCGAAGAGAAGAAGAGCAACAATTCTAGAAACAGAAAATCGATCACTTTCTGAAGGTAGGACCTGCGGAGAAGTGAATCCAAAGCGATGGGAAGATCAATCGCGGGGGGAGGGGCCGGCTCCTGGCAAGCGGCGGAGCAACGGAGCACAAAATTGGGACTTTTAAAAGTCTGCTCCACGGAGGGACATCGCTCCAGAGGCTAAACGGGGGGGAAACCCAGGCGGGGTCAGCATAACCCCAGGTCCCACAGGTTCACAGAAGGACCGGGGGTGTCTGAGTGCCACAGAGCTCACAGGTATTAGAGCAGGGAAGCCAGCTACAGCGACAAAGCCGAGGAGTGAGCTCTCAGCCCGGGGTTACCTTGTGCTTGTCGCAGGCTGGGTGGGCTCAGAGCGTGGCCAGAGGCCACGGAGACGCAAGCGACCGGGTGCTTTTCTCCAGGTTCCAGCAATTGACCACTTTCCTACCGGCACTACCGCAGGCCAGGAAGGCGGGACGGTTGGGCGCTTTTCTCTGAGGGCGCACTGAGGAGCGGGACCCCAAGCTCTCGGCACCTCTGGGCCAGAGACTGGGCGGCCACAATCTTCATTCCTGTCCTCCAGACTCTATGGAAAACGCTCAGGGAACAAAAGCTCTCGAAAGCAAACCCAAGCGGATTACTTAACCCGGCACCTGGCAACGGCGGTGCAATTCCACCTGCGGCAAAGACACTTGAGAATCACTACAACAGGCCCCTCCCCCAGAAGATCAACAAGAAACCCAGTCAAGACCAACTTCGCTCACCAAGAACAGCGGAATTCCACAGCAGGAGAAAGCAAATCTTATCTGCACAAAATGACAAGGCGGGAAAAACTCACCTCAAAAAAAAGAACAAGAGGCCGTACCAAAGGCTGGAGACCTAATCAATACAGACATTGGTAACATGACAGATCTAGAGTTCAGAATGACGATTCTCAAGGGTCTAGCCAGGCTCGAAAAAGGCATAGAAGATATTAGAGAAACCTTCTCTGGAGAGATAAAAGCCCTTTCTGGAGAAATAAAAGAACTGAGGCACCCGGGTGGCTCAGCGGTTTAAGCTGCTGCCTTCGGCTCAGGTCATGATCTCAGGGTCCTGAGATCGAGTCCCGGATCGGGCTCTCTGCTCGGCAGGGAGCCTGCTTCTCTCTCACTCTCTCTGCCTACTTGTGATTTCTCTCTGTCAAATAAATAAATAAAATCTTTAAAAAAAAAAGAAATAAAAAAACTAAAATCAACCTATTTGAAATCAAAAAAGCTATTCATGAGGTGCAATAAAAAATAGAAGCTCTCACTGCTAGGATAAATGAGGCAGAAGAAAGAATTAGTGACATTGAAGACCAAATGACAGAGAATAAAGAAGCTGAGCAAAAGAGAGACAAACAAATACTGGACCACTAGGAGAGAATTCGAGAGATAAGTGACACCGTAAGACAACACAACATTAGAATAATTGGGATTCCAGAAGAAGAAGAAAGAGAGAGGGGAGAAGAAGGTATATTGGAGACAATTATTGGAGAGAATTTCCCTAATATGGCAAAGGGAACAAACATCGAAATCCAGGAGATGCTAAGAACGCCCCTCAAAATCAATAAAAATAAGTCCACACCTCGTCACCTGACAGTAAAATTTACAAGTCTTAGTGACAAAGAGAAAATCCTGAAAGCAGCTCGGGAAAAGAAGTCTGTAACATACAAGGGTAAAAACATTAGATTGGTAGCGGACCTATCCACAGAGACCTGGCAGGCCAGAAAGAACTGGCATGATATATTCAGAGCACTAAACGAGAAAAACATGCAGCCAAGAATACTATATCCGGCGAGGCTATCATTGAAAATAGAAGGAGAGATAAAGAGCTTCCAGGACAAACAAAAGCTGAAAGAATCGGCAAACACCAAACCAGCTCTACAGGAAATATTGAAAGGGGTCCTCTAAGCAAAGAGAGACCCTAAAAGTAGTAGATTAGAAAGAAACAGAGACAATATACAGTAACAGTCACCTTACAGGCAATACAATGGTACTAAATTCATCTCTCTCAATACATACTCTGAATGTTAATGGGCTAAATGCCCCAATCAAAAGACACAGGGTATCAGAATGGATAAAAAACCAAAACCCATCAATATGCTGCCTACAAGAAACTCATTTTAGACCCGAAGACACCTCCAGATTTAAAGTGAGGGGGTGGAAAACCATATACCATGCTAATGGACATCAGAAGAAAGCTGGGGTGGCAATCCTTATATCAGATCAATTAGATTTTAAGCCAAAGACTATAATAAGAGATGAGGAATGACACTCATCATACTCAAAGGGTCTGTCCAACAAGAGGACCTAACAATCTTAAATATCTATGCCCCTAACATGGGAGTAGCCAACTATATAAACCAATTAATAACAAAACCAAAGAAATACATCGACAGTAATACAATAATAGCAGGGGACCTTAACACCCACCTCACTGAAATGAACAGATCATCAAAGGAAAAGATCAACACGGAAATAAAGGCCTTAAATGACACACTGGGCCGGATGGACATCACAGATATATTCAGAACATTCCATCCCAAAGCAACAGAATATACATTCTTCTCTAGTGCACATGGAACATTCTCCAGAATAGACCACATCCTGGGTCATAAATCAGGTCTCAATTGGTACCAAAAGATTGAGATCATTCCCTGCATGTTTTCAGACCACAATGCTCTGAAGCTAGAACTCAATCACAAAAGGAAATTTGGAAAGAATGCAAATACATGGAGACTAAACAGCATCCTTCTAAAAAATGAATAGGTCGACCAGGAAATTAAAGAAGAATTGAAAAAATTCATTGAAAAAATGATAATGAAAACACAACGGTTCAAAATCTGTGGGACACAACAAAGGGAGTCCTGAGAGGAAAATATATAGCGGTGCAAGCCTTTCTCAAGAAACAAAAAAGGTCTCAAATACGCAACCTAACCCTACACCTAAAGGAGCTGGAGAGAGAACAACAAAGAAAGCCTAAACCCAGCAGGAGAAGAGAAATCATAAACATCAGAGCAGAAATCAATGAAATAGAAACTAAAAAAACAATAGAACAAATCAACGAAACTAGGCGCTGGTTCTTTTAAAGAATTAATAAGATTGACAAAGCCCTGGCCAGACTTATCAAAAAGAAAAGAGAAAGGACGCAAATAAATACAATCATGAATAAAAGAGGAGAGATCACAACCAACACCAAAGAAATACAAACAATTATAAGAACATACTATGAGCAACCCTACACCAACAAATTTGACAATCTGGAAGAAATGCATACATTTCTAGAGACATATAAACTACCACAACTGAACCAGGAAGAAATAGATAACCTGAACAGACCCATAACCAGTAAGGAGATTCAAATGGTCATCAAATATCTCCAAACAAATAAAAGTCCAGGACCAGACGGCTTCCCAGGGTAATTCAACAAACATTTAAAGAGGAATTAATTCCTATTCTCCTGAAACTGTTCCAAAAAATAGAAATGGAAGGAAAACTTCCAAACTCATTCTATGAGGCCAGCATCACCTTGATCTGAAAACCGGACAAGGATCCCACCAAAAAAGAGAATTACAGACCAATATCCTTGATGAACAGAGATGCGAAAATTCTCACCAAAATACTGGCCAATAGGATCCAACAGTATATTTAAAGGATTATTCACCACGACCAAGTGGGATTTATTCCAGGGCTGCAAGGTTGGTTCAACATCCACAAATCCATCAATGTGATACAATACATTAATAAAAGAAAGAACAAGACCATATGATACTCTCAATAGATGCTGAAAAAGCATTTGACAAAGTGCAGCATCCC
Organism: Eira barbara; assembly: GCA_020311275.1. Classification (NCBI taxonomy): domain Eukaryota; kingdom Metazoa; phylum Chordata; class Mammalia; order Carnivora; family Mustelidae; genus Eira; species Eira barbara. The sequence goes on from JAHRIG010000426.1 coordinate 132,765, forward strand.
TTCCTGATTAAAACTCTTCAAAGTGTAGGGATAGAAGGCACATACCTCATTATTATTAAAGCCATCTATGAAAAACCCACCACAAATATCATTCTCAATGGAGAAAAACTGAAAGCTTTTCCACTAAAGTCAGGAACACGGCAGGGATGTCCGTTATCGCCACTGCTGTTCAAAATAGTATTAGAAGTCCTAGCCTCAGGAATCAGACAACAAAAAGAAATTAAAGGCCTCCAAATTGGAAAAGAAGAAGTCAAACTATCACTCTTTGCGGATGATATGATACTATATGTGGAAAACCCAAACGACTCCACTCCAAAACTGCTAGAACTTGTACAGGAATTCAGTAAAGTGTCAGGATATAAAATCAATGCACAGAAATCAGTCGCATTTCTTTACACTAACAACAAGACAGAAGAAAGAGAAATTGAGGAGTCAGTCCCATTTACAATTGCACCCAAAACCATAAGATAGCTAGGAATAAATCTAACCAAAGAGGCAAAGAATCTATACTCAGAAAACTATAAAGTACTCATGGAAGAAATTGAGGAAGACACAACGAAATGGAAAAATATTCCATGCTCATGGATTGGAAGAACAATTTTGTGAAAGTGTCTATTCTACCTAAAGCAATCTACACATTTAATGCAATCCCTATTAAAATCCCATCCACTTTTCTTTAAAGAAATAGGACAAATAATCTTAAAATTTATATGGAACCAGAAAAGACCTCGAATAGCCAAAGGAATATTGAAAAGAAAGCCAAAGTTGGTGGCATCACGATTCCAGACTTCAAGCTCTATTACAAAGCTGTCATCATCAAGACAGTATGGTACTGGCACAAAAACAGACATATAGATCAATGGAACAGAATAGAGAGCCCAGAAATAGACCCTCAACTCTATGGTCAACTAATCTTCGACAAAGCAGGAAAGAATATCCAATGGAAAAAAGAGAGCCTCTTCAGCAAATGGTGCTGGGAAAATTGGACAGCCACATACAGAAAAATGAAATTGGACCATTTTCTTACACCACACACGAAAATAGACTCAACATGGTTGAAGGACCTCAATGTGAGAAAGGAATGCATCAAAATCCTTGAGGAGAATGCAGGCAGCAACCTCTTTGACCTCAACCGCAGCAACTTCTTCCTAGGAACATCGCCAAAGGCAACAGAAGCAAGGGCAAAAATGAACTATTGGGATTTCATCAAGATCAAAAGCTTTTGTACAGCAAAGGAAACAGTTAACAAAACCAAAAGACAACTGACAGAATGGAGAAGATATTTTCAAATGACATATCAGATAAAGGGCTAGTGTCCAAAATCTATAAAGAGCTTATTAAACTCAATACCCAAAGAACAAATAATCCAGTCAAGAAATGGGCAGAGGACATGAGCAGACATTTCTGCAAAGAAGACATCCAGATGGCCAACAGACACATGAAAAAACGCTCCACGTCACTCGGCATCAGGGAAATACAAATCAAAACCACAATGAGATACCACCTCACACCAGTCAGAATGGCTAAAATTAACAAGTCAAGAAATGACAGATGCTGGCGAGGATGCGGAGAGAGGGGAACCCTCCTACACTGCTGGTGGGAATGCAAGCTGGTGCAACCACTCTGGAAAACAGTGTGGAGGTTCCTCAAAAAACTGAAAATAGAGCTACCCTATGACCCAGCAATTGCACTACTGGGTATATATCCTAAAGATACACGCATGGTGCTCCGAATTGGCACGCCCACCCGAATGTTTATAGCAGCAATGTCCACAATAGCCAAACTGTGGAAAGAACCTAGATGTCCATCAACAGATGAATGGATAAAGAAGAAGTGGTATATATACACAATGGAGTACAATGCAGCCATCAAAAGGCATGAAATCTTGCCATTTGCAACGACGTGGATGGAACTAGAGGGTATCATGCTTAGCGAAATAAGTCAATCAGAGAAAGACAACTATCATATGATCTCTTTGATATGAGAGAGTGGAGATGCAATGCGGGGGTTTGGGTGGAGGTAGGAAAAGAAAAAAATGAAAAGATGGGATTGGGAGGGAGACAAACCATAAAAGACTCAATCTCAAAAAACAGACTGAGGGTTGCTGGGGGGAGGGGGGACGGGAGAGGGTGGTGGGGAAATGGACATTGGGGAGGGTATGTGCTATGATGAGTGCTGTGAAATGTGTAAACCTGGCGATTCACAGACCTGTACTCCTGGGGATAAAAATACATTATATGTTTATTAAAATGAAAAAAAAAATTAAAAAAAAACCCTAAAAAAATTTTATTTTTATACACTTACTCTCTCCCTATATTGTATTTAACCTTATTTTTTGTGTACATATATGTTTCTTTTTTCTTTAAAATGTTGGGATACAGTTTCTTGTAATGCATCAAAATATACCCTGAATCTAGCACATGGTTTTGTTCTAGTCTCCAACCTGATCACATTCTTTCCTCTTTTTTCAACCAACTTCTTATCTTCTCAATTCCTTTTTTAGAATACTGTTAATTTTCAACTTTACAGTGACATTCCATCCCTTCATCATGTTTGTCCTTATTTTCGAAATGTATGTTTTTCTTTCTTTTAAATTTTGGGAGGCTGTTTCTACTAACAGACCAAAATACACACAAAATCAAGTGTGTGGTTCTATTCTATTCCGAAGTCTAATAAAGTCTAATATATATATATATATATATATATTTTCTTTTTTTCCCCTTTCTCCTCCCCCACGTTTTTGATCTCTTCTGATTTGGTTAGCGTATATTTTTCTTTGGGTCATTACTACCCTTTTAGCATTTTGTACTTCCACTCATCTATTCCTATCTGGATAAAATGGCAAGGTAGAAAAACTCTCTCACAGACACACACACACACACGCACACACACACACACACACACACACAAGAATAAGAAGCAGTACCAACAGCTGGGGGTCTAATCAATATGGACATTAGTAACATGTGAGAACTAAAGTTCGGAATGACAATTATCAAGGTACTAGTTGGGCTCAAAAAACGCATGAATGAATTTAGAGAATCCCTTTCTCCAGAAATAAAAGAACTAAAACCTAACCACATTGAAACTAAAAAAGCTATTAATGAGGTGCAAACCAAAACGGAAGCTCTTACTGCTAGGATAAATGAGTCAGAAGAGAGAATTTGTGATATAGAAGACCAAATGATGGAGAATAAAGAATCTGGGCAAAATAGAGACAAACAACTACTGGACCACTAGCGGAGAATTTGAGAGATAAGTGATACCATAAGATGAAACAATATTAGTATAATTGGGATCCCAGAAGAAGAAGAAAGAGAGAGAGGGGCAGAAGGTATATTGGAACAAATTATAGCAGAGGATATCCCTAATTTGATGAAGGGAACAAGGATCAAAATCCAAGAAGCACAGAGAAGCCCCTCAAAATCAATAAAAATAGGTCCACACCCCATCATCAAATGCTAAAACATAGCAGTCTCAGTGACAAAGAGAAAATCCTGAAAGCAGTTTGGGACAAGAAGTCATTAACATACAATGGTAGAAATATTAGATCGGTAGCAGACCTATCCACAGAGACCTGGCAAGCCAGAAAGGACTGGCATGATATGTTCAGAGCACTAAACGAGAAAAATATGCAGCCAAGAATAATTTATCCAGCTAGGCTGTCATTGAAAATAGGAGAGATCAAAAGCTTCCAGGACTACAAAAACTAAAAGAATTTGCAAACACCAAACCAGCCCTGCACGAAATCTTGAAAGAGGTCCTCTAAGCAAAGAGAGAGCCTAAAGGTAACAGATCAGAAATGAAGAGAGACAATACACAGTAACAGCTACCTTACAGACAATATTATGGTACTAAATTCATGTCTTTAAATAGTTACCCTGAATGTAAATGAGTTAAATGCCCCAATCAAAAACACACGGTATCAGAATGGATTAAAAAAAAAAAAAAAAGACCCATCGATATACTGTCTCCAAGAAGCTCATTTTAGGCTAATGATACCTCCATATTTAAAGTGAGGAGGTGGAAAACAATTTACCATGCTAATGGACATCAAAAGAAATCTAGGGTGACAATCCTTATTTCAGATAAATTATATTTTAAGCTGAAGACTATAATAAGAGATGAGGAAGGACACTATATCATCCTTAAAAGGGTTTGTCCAACAAGAAGATCTAACAATTTTAAATATCTATGCTCCTAACATGGGAGCAGCCAATTACATAAACCAATTAATAATAACATCAAAGAAACACATCAACAATAATACAATAATAGTAGGGAAATTTAACACCCCCCTCACTGAAGTGGATAGATCATCTAAGCAAAAGATCAGCAAGGAAATAAAGGCTTTAAATGACACACTGGCTCAGTTGGACATCGCATATATGTTTAGGACATTCCATCCCCAAACAACAGAATTCACATTCTTCTCTAGTGCATATGGGACATTCTCCAGAATAGATCATGTCCTGGGTCACACAAATCAGGTCTCAACCACTACCAAATGACTGGGATCAATCCCTGCATATTTTCAGACCACACTGCTTTGAAACTAGAAATCAATCACAGGAGCAAAGTTGGAAAAAACTCAAATACATGGAGGCTAAAGAATATATCCTACTAAAGAAGGAATGGGTCAAACAGAAAATCAAAGAAGAATTAAAATAATTCATGGAAACAAATGAAAATGAAAACACAGTTGTTCAAAATCTTTGGGACACAGCAAATGTGGTCCTGAGAGGAAAGTCTGTAGCAATGTAAACCTTTCTCAGAAACCAAGAAAGGTCTCTAACCCTACCCCTAGAGGAGCTGGAGAAAGAGCAGCCTATAAAGCAAAAACCCAGGAGAAGAGAAAGAATAAAGATTAGAGCAGAAATCAATGAAGTAGAAACCAAAAGAACAGTAGAACAGATCAATGAAACTCGGAGCTGGTTCTTTGAAAGAATTAATGAGATTGATACACCCCTGGTCAGACTTCTGAAAAAGAAAAGAGAAAGGACCCAAATTAATAAAATCATGAATGAAAGAAGAGACATCACAACCAACACCAAAGAAAAACAAACAATTATAAGAACATATTACAAGCAACTATGCATCAACAAATTCGACAATCTGAAAGAAATGGATGCATTCCTGGAGACAAATAAACTACCAAAATAGAACTGGAAGAAATAGAAAACATGAACAGACGCATAACCATCAAGGAGATTGAAACGGTCATCAACCTCTGAACAAACAAGAGCCCAGGGCCATACAGCTTCCCAGGGGAATTCTACCAAATATTTAAAGAAGAATCAATACCTATTTTCCAGAAACTGTTCCAAAAATAGGTGTGGAAGGAAAAGTTTCAAATTCATTTTGTGAGGCCAGCATTACCTTAATCCCAAAACCAGACAAAGACCCCACCAAAAAGGAGAATTACAGACCAATATCCTTGATGGACATGGATGCCAAAAACCTCACCAAAATCCTAGCCAATAGGGTCCAAAAGTACATTAAAAGGGTTATTCATGACCATGGCCAAGTGGGAATGATTCCTGGGCTGCAAGGTTGGTTCACCATCCACAAATCAAGCAATGTGATCCAATATATTAATAAAAGAAAGAATAAGAACCATACGATACTCTCGACAAATGCTGAAAAAGCATTTGACAAATATAGCATCCTTTCTTGATCAAAGATCAAACTCAAACTTGACCAAAGCTCTTCACAGTGTAGGAGTAGAGGACACATAACTCAATATCATCAAAGCCATCTGCAAAAAAAAAAAAAAAAAAAAAAAAAAAAAAAAAAAAAAAAAAAAAAAACCCACAGTGAATATCGTTCTCAATGGAGAAAAACAAAGATTTTTCCCTAAGGTCAGGAACATGGCATGGATGTCCACTATCACCACTGCTATTCAACATAGTACTAGAAGTCCTAGCCTCAGCAGTCAGACAACAAAAAGAAATAAAAAGCATCCAAGTCGTCAAAGAAGAAGTCAAACTCTCACTCATTGCAGATGATAGGCTACTTTCTGTGGAAAACCCAAAAGATTCCACTCCAAAACTGCTAGAACTCCTCCAGGAATTCAGTAAAGTGTCAGGATACAAAATCAATGCACTGAAATCAGCTGCATTACTACACACCAACAGGAAAACAGAAGAAAGAGAAATTAAGGAGTTGATCCCATTGACAACTGCACCCAAAGCCATAGGATACTTAGGAATAAACCTAACCAAAGAGGCAAAGAAGCGATACTCAGGAAACTCTGAAGTGCTCATGAAAGAAATTGAGGAAGCCACAAAGAAACAGAAAAACACTCCATGCTCATGGGCTGGAAGAACAAATATTGTGAAAATGTCTATGCTACCTAAAGCAATCTATACATTTAATGTAATCACTATCAAAATACCATCAGTGTTTTCAAAGAAATGGAGCAAATAATCCTAAAATTTATATGGGACCAGAAAAGACTCCCAATAGCCCGAGGAATGTTGAAAGAAAAGCCAAAGTTGGTGGCATCACAATTCCAGAATTCAAGCTCTGTTACAAAGCTGTAACCATCAAGACAGTATGGCACTGGTACAAAAACAGACAAATACATCAATGCAGCAGAATAGAGAGTCCAGAAATGGGCCTTCAACTCTATGATAAACTAATCTTCAACAAAACAGGAAAGAATGTTCAGTGGAAAAAAGACAGTCTCTTCAACAAAATGGTGTTGGTAAAATTGGATGGCCACATGAAGAAGAATGAAACAGGACCATTTCCTTACACCACACACAAAAAGAGACTCGAAATGGATGAACGACCTCAATGTGAGACAGGAATGCATTAAAAACCCTTGAGGAGAACACAGACAGCAACCACTTCGACCTCGGCCATAGCAACTTCTTCCTAGAAACATCGCCAAAGGCAAGGGAACAAGGGAAAAACGAACTATCGGTTCTTTATCTGGATCAAAAGATTCTGCACAGCAAAGGAAACAGTCAGCAAAGCCAAAAGACAACTGACAGAATGGTAGATAATATTCGGAAATGACATATCAGATAAAGGGCTAGTGTTCAAAATCTAGAAAGAACTTATCAAACTCAACACACAAAGAACGACTAATCTAGTCAAGAAATGGACAGAAGACGTGAACAGACATTTTGGCAAAGAAGACATCCACCTGGCCAACATACATATGAAAAAAGTGCTCCACATCACTTGGCATCAGGGAAATACGAATCAAAAACACAGTGAGATACCACCTCACACTAGTCAGAATGGCTAAAATTAATGAGTCAGGAAATGACAAATGTTGGCGAGGATGTAGAGAAAGGGGAATTCTTTTGAGGGAATGCAACTGGTGCAGCCACTCTGGAAAACAGCATGGAGGTTCCTCAAAAAGTTGAAAATAGAGCTACCCTACAACCCAGGAATCACACTTCAGGGTATTTACCCTAAAGATACAAATGTAGGGATATGAAGGGGCACCACATCCGAATGTTTATACTAGCAATGTCCCCAATAGCCAAACTATGGAAAGAACCTAGATGCCCATCAACAGATGAATGGATAAAGAAGATGTGAGTATATATGTTTTATATATATATATATATATATATATATATATATATATATATATATAT
>JAHRIG010000427.1:4373-16401 GCA_020311275.1 Eira barbara
ATAATTATATATAATATATGTTTATATATAATTATATATTATAATAGATTTACCAGCACTCAGTTTATAAAACAGAGTCAAGGAAACAAAACCCAATTTTAGAGTCTTAATTATACAGTATATCTTAGTTATACAGTGTATCTTTATACTGTATAAATTATACAGTGTATCTTTAGTATATAAGGCACACTGAGTGCATTTTCTTTTGTCCATTAGCATTTCACCTATCTTTCTTTCCATTTCTGTGTTCAAATTTTCATTTAATTTTCCACTGACTTTCCATTGTGCTGCACTGAAAGTTACACACATTTTCTCCAGGCATCACTTGAAATGAGGAGCAGTGTGCAATTTTTGACTAATGTTCGGTTTTGTAGAGGACTTGTCTCATCCTAAATTATTAAATAATATTAAGAAAGCGTTTAGCTGTTCATTCTTTATATATGACTTACAAGTTGAGATTTTATATATAATTTTTAGGATTTGAGGATATAGATATATCTTCAGTTTTAGATATGGTATAGACAAAATATAGAAGTACATTCCTTTCCATATTCATGGATAAAAGCTAACAAATACAACTTCATTTTATTGTTTTCTTTCCCAAACACTAGATAGAGAAATTGTAAAATTCAGACAATTTAACTTGGAGGACTTTTTTTTTTTTTGCAATTACTTGTTTAATATCTTAATAATACATGAGTGTACAATGATGTCAGTATTATTCTCTCTTGCATCTCAAGTACCTAGTACATTTCTTAGCCCATAGTAGTAACTCAATAGATATTTATATACTTTTGGTATTCCTATGAGATGAGAAATGTAAAATTCTCATTGTAAAAGCTTATGGCAAACTTATTTAAAGAATGACTGATTATAGCAAAAGTCTAAGAAAAACAGAACACTTAGAATAACCACACAGGGGTGGCTGTTACAGACTTTGAACTAAACAATATTTCTGTTTTTATTTCAAAATGAAAGGGACTGCTGATCACATTTGAATTTCAACAATTTCCAAAGTTTATTCCACATGAGCTTGTAAAACAAAGTGCAATCTCTAAATATCAATGGTCTCATCACTGGTTTTAAATTGGGTGTTAACAGAACTTAGTGTCCAGAATACAGAAAATTGTGCTTTAGAAAAACAACAACAACTTTTTTTGGCTTGACAGTTTGCTTGAGAAATTTAGATTGCTTTTCCTGTAAATAAAAAGAGCCCACACTTCTCTCAGCCTTGGAGTCATCACAGTTACCACAATCACCCAAAGGAAAATTTAAATTCTCAACAATATTGGTGTGGCAGATATGTTTTCCATTAAAGGATAATATACAATTCTTATAGTCAAAGTGTTATTTGTAAATAATTTTTCTCCAAGAAATAGACTTTTCAGCTCCTGTAGTATGATTTCTGATTCTACGAATCAAAATCTCAAGAGAAAAGAGTAAAGAATATAGATTTATGGGCTAATTATTTTCCTAGAAATAGGGGGAGGGGAGAAGCTACAACCTTCTTCTTTGTTTAATGAATAGGAATTAGAAAATCCCATGATCCTCTGCCAACACTGGCTAATTTGCAGTTTGGGGATTGGAGAGAAGATGACAGCTGCAGACAGCGTGGAGGGAAAACCACCTTGCAACACAGTTTGTCAAGTTGCAGCCTCTGGCTCTGACCTAGGGCCAGTATTCCTGGAGACATGATGAAGTGTGAAAAGTACTGGCAGAAATTTTAGACTAAAAAAAAAAAAAATTAGGCAGTAAGGGAAAATGGGGACCAGGAGAGATTGATATTTGTGAGGTTTATAGCAGAAAAGGCAAAGCAATAGGAAGTAAAGAAATCCCTGAAGGAATTTCTTACAACGGCAGCAGATTAGAAACAGGATTGAGCTGAACAGGAAGCTTATTTTTCCAGCTAGAGCCCTCCCTACAAACCTGAGATTGGTTTGGGAATGGCAGACAAATGCCAAGCAAATGTGAAATCAAGAAATAATGATAGAATTTACAGTCACCGGGAAAACCTGGGGGCGGGAGTGGGAAGAAAGAAGGAGAATGGGAGACTAGGAGAAGTAGTGAAGAGGGGAAAGGATGAAACACGGTAGAATGTGCTGGCATTCTGAACTTGGAGAATTTTGGAAACAGACCAGAATAACCTCTCTGCTGGCGAATGCAGATTCTTGAGTTAGAAGAAAATTCTGAGATGATGTAGTCTAGATATTTTTCAATTTTATAGCCGCAGGAAATCAACGTCAAACAAACTCATATGCCAAATCCCTATGTGGATATGGAAGAACTGATCTGATTTAAGAAGGGGCAGGGTTGGACCTGTATGCACTTGACAACTCGAGCCTGGCAACTGACTGTTGGGGCACCTAGAGAATCTTTCAGACTTTACAAAATACTTAAAAACAACCTCATCCAACCTAACCGCCCCCCCCTCTGCCATTTATTACTGGAGGAAACAGTCTAAGGTCTTAGAGCCTGTGGAAGTGTATTTTGAGGGCCTACACATTGTCAGGCCCTGCCCCTGTTTCCGGTACACCTGGGTTGTGAACCTTCATGATCTCTCTGCTAGAAATACAGGTCCTCAAAACAATCTCACCCCAGAGGAGGTAATTTTTACTCTCACTGATAGCGATAGACTGATGAAATCCAATTCCATTCTGATCAACAGAGACGGTGCTTGTTTCCACCTTAAAACTGCCACTCTCACTGGAATGGCCAATAAGGTAGCGATGGTCGACAACTGGTTGACAATTAGGCTTCCTTTGTCCGAGACTCCATCTTTCTCGTTGTCCCTTCTGCCTGCAAGGGGTTTTCCAACAGTTTTTCTCAGCTTCTCCAGCTTGTGCCAACTCCTTTATTGATCATTTCTGGCCACTGTCCTGTCCTCTTCAGCTTGTAGCCATGGCAGCTTCTACTTGGCTTTAATCTTTGCTTCAGACGTTCAGGTTAGCAGCTACTACTGGCTAGTCTGGTAGGTTAATGGTGTCCCACCATCACTTGGCAACTGGTAAAGAAAAATTTCTTAGAATTTAAATACTCTCTGAGTATCCCCTCTGTGGTGTCTGAGAGGCAGTTCTGTGAAAGCTTTTCACCATAGCACTTTGCTGTACAAATCTTTGGATGCATGTGTTCCTTCAGATAGCCTTCTGATTGCACTGGGAAAGCTCATCTCTGTGAGTACACATATCTCTGTGAGTTACACATACATGTTACTTCCCCTCCTTTAACCTTGTCTTGAAATTGACAGTTTTGAAAATTAACAAATTGAAAATTTGACAACAAATTGAAAATTGACCAATTTGAAGTTAACAAAATTAAATTTATTTTTAGAGGGGTGTGGTAAGGGACAGAGGAGGAGAGAGACAATCTCAAGTGGGCTTCACATTCAGCACAGAGCCTGATGTGGGTCTCAATCCCACCACCCTGAGATCATGAACTTTCCTGAAATCAAGAGTCCAATGCTTAACAGATTGAGCCACGCAGGCACCCCACATTCTGAACTTGTTGCCAGAAGTGATGGGTGAGTGTTATCTCTTCCACTTTCTAGACAATTGTTCTCAAGAAAAACAATCAAATCTCAAAGAATCTCATGTCCTTCATCTATTCAAATGGAGATAAATCCCAATGACCCCAAGATACTGGAAGCCTTAAGTAAAGTTGAATTAATGGAAAAATGTTTTTAACATTGTAAACTTAAATGAATATAAAAGCTTATGGAACCATAACCACGATAGCATTAGTTTCCCCTGCCTAGGTGTCCTTCCTCTTAAAGACCTCGCTGTAACAAAAACTCATTTCTTGAGGGAGGATATTCAAGAGGTGGAATCTAGCTTAGCAATATCTAAACTTAGTTGGAGGCTTGGCAAAATCTTTCCATCCTCTTTATCTACCTTCAGTGTACATAGAAGTGATTATTTTAAAATACTAAGTAACAAAAATAATTCCCTAGGTATCCCTAGTTTCCTATGTAAATGATACACAAGTGTATCATCCTTGGGAACTTAAGGCAACCCAGTGTCTTTTCGTTAGTGAATGAAATCACTGAGTAACCTGAATTTAATGTTTTCAGTGTTTGGTTCATCATTTAGATTTGTCTAGTAAGGCATTTAATTTGATTAGTACATGCCATTTCACCAAGCTTTTCTTTAACCTTGTGCTATATTTTATTATGAAATAAAAATACAAGAAAAAAATACAGTTAAATGTGAATTTCAAGGAAAAAAAAATTTAGCGTCTGTATGCTTCATACAGTGTTTGCAACCCTATTTGTTTTTTCTTCTCTCATTTCCCTTTCCCTACAAAGTGTCTCTGTCTTTCAGTAACTTAAGCCAGAATTCACCCCTTCATCTCTTGACTCCTTCTTCTTACATTTTATCAATCACAGAAGACTCCTGATTCCATCTCCTAAATGTGTTATAACTATCTATTTCTTTCCACTCCCATTGGTATTCTGTAGTAGAGATCACCATTACCTTGGACATTGATGGCAGCCACAGTACTGGAATTAGTTTTTGTGTCTCTGGTTTTTCCCCAGTTATCCCACAGCAATCTAAATGCTATCTAAATGCAAATTTAGTCATGTAAACCAGAAAATAAGCTCCACGAGATCAGAACCTGGGTCTTTCTTACCTCTATATCCCTAGTGACTTATACATCGATCCATTCATTCAACAGACATTAATTGAGTGTCTACTATATAACGAGCAATATTTTAAACATTGGAAATTCAGTATAAAAGAAGACAGATAAGGGCTCTGTCCCCAGGGATCTTACATCTCAGTGAAAGTAGACAGGCCCAAATAAACAAAAGCAAGGCAATAAGAAAGTTCAAGGTAGTGATGAGATCTGTGACACAAGTAAAACTTGATTTGTGGGACAAAGTGGCTGATGGGCTGTTCTAGATAGGGTAGTTAGGGACAGCTCCTCCAAGGAAGTGACAGGAATGAATGGCTGTGGGTTATCATGGTCCTGGTGTGATAAGGTCTTAATTTTTTTTTTTTTTTTTGGTTCTTATCTCTCATTTTGCAAGGCTAATCTTAATCTACTTTTGAGTATTCCATATAATCTCACCCATTGAATTTCACTTCCTCTTACTCAGTGGTTTTCATACTTTAGCTGGCATTAGAATGACATGGAAGATTGGTTGGTTGTTAAAACACAGATTGATGGGCTATAAAAAGAACATTTCTGATTCATTTGATCTGTGATGGTGCTGCAGAATTTGCATACTTTACTGGGTCTTCCTGGTGCTACCCATGGTGCTGGTCTAGGAGTGGTTTTGGGAATTCTTCCTTCCACTCCTGCTCTGTCTGAAGAGCTTTGCTCTCCTGCTTTCCACTTCCCTTTGCCTTTTTTGCATTGTTGGCTCTTACTCATTTTTCAGGTCTCAGTGCACTTTTATTCTATGCAAGAACATTTCCTAAATATAGGCTCTTGGACGCTTCCTAGAGCCACACTGTACCCTGACCTTATCACATGAGATTATATAGTCGGACCTCAAACAACAGACAGGATTAGGAATGCTGATCCTCAGGTAGTGGAAAATTTGCATGTAACTTTTGACTCCTCAAAAACCTAACTACTAATACCCAACTATTGGCCAAAAACCTTACTGAAGACATAAATATTTGATTAACATACATTTTGTATATTTATTATATACTGTATTCTTATAATAAAGTAATTAGGGAAAAGAAAACTTTATTAAGAAAATCAAAGGAGGGGCACCTGGGTGGTTCAGTTGGTTAAGCAACTGCCTTTGGCTTGGATCATGATCTCAGGGTCCTGGAATTGAGCCCCTGTTGGGATCCCTGCTCAGCAGGGAGTCTGCTTCTCCCTCTCCCTCTACCCCACTCCCCTCACTCATGTGCACACTCTCTCTCTCAAATAAATAAAATCTTCAAAAAAGAATCATAGGGGGCACCTGGGTGGCTCAGTGGGTTAAAGTCTCTGCCTTCTGCTCAGGTCATGATCCCAGAGTTCTGGGATCGAGCCCCGCATTGGGCTCTCTGCTCCGTGGGGAACCTGCTTCCTTCTCTCTCTCTGCCTGCCTCTCTGCCTACTCGTGAACTCTGTCTGTCAAGTAAATTAAAAAAAAAAAAAACAAAAAACAAAAAACAAAAAAACATAAGAAAGGTCAATCTAAAGAGTAATAAGCTAAGTGAAATAAGTCAGAGAAAGAAAAATACTGTATGATTTCACTTATATATGGAATCTAAAAAATGAAACAAAAAAATAAAAAGCAGAAACACACCCATTTAATACAGAGAGCAATCTGATGGTTGCCAGAAAGAAGAATGGTGGGGAGATAGGCAAAATCGGTGAAGGGGAGTGTGTGATACAGACTTCCAGTTATGAAATAAATAAGTCATGGGGATGAAATGTACAGCATAGGGAATACAGTCAATGATACTGTAATAGTGTTAAATGGGGACAGATGATAACTGCACTGTGGTGAGCATAGCATAATGTATAGTCTTTTTGAATCACTGTGTTGTATGCCTGAAACTAACATAACATTGTGTGTCAACTATATGTCTATTTAAAAAAAAGAAAAAAATCATAAGAGAAAATATGTTTATATACTGTTAAAAAATCTATATGTAAGTGGACCCTCACAGTTCAAACCCATGTAGTTCAAGGATCAGCTGGTTTCCTATATCCTTGTCTGTTTATCTTTTTTGCACCTCTTTGACTGTCTTTTCACTGGCATATCCTCACTTCTTAGCACAGTGTCTAATCCTTTTAATTCAAGAAATAATCAGGACTCTACTGATTGCTAGTGTGGTCAAATTATTTCCTGCATATGGTTTGTAAATATGGAAAATAATTAGATATGACAAAAATAAAATGACATATCTAATACATGCTATATTAGCACTTAAAGGAATAAAGATTATGAATGAATGAATGAATGGTTTCCATTAAAATCATGATTTTGGAATTAACTTTCAGGAAAATACTCCTTCTGTCTCCAGTCCTATTCCATTTTGGAAAAAACAAACAAGCAGCTAAGCACTTTTTCTTTTTTAAAAATGTAAGCTTCCAGGGCACCTGGGTGGCTCAGTGGGTTAAAGCCTCTGCCTTCGGCTCAGGTCATGGTCTCAGGGTTCTGGGATCCAGCCCCGCATCAGGCTCTCTGCTCAGCGGGGAGCCTGCTTCCTCCCTCTCTCTCTGCCTGCCTCTCTGCCTACTTGTGATCTCTGTCTGTCAAATAAATAAATAAAATCTTAAAAAAAAAAAAAAAAAGTAAGCTTCCAAGGGGTTAAAGATAGCACTGTATCTACTCTAAATCTGGGTAGATTGAGATGTAAAACTTTTTTTTTTTTTTTAAGTTATAGTGTTTATCTATTTTTAAAATTGCTTTTTCCCATATATTTACATCCCAGGGGTCCTAAAACAACAAAGGCAGTTAATAAAAGGATTTTTTTTTTTTTGAGCAATGGAAGAGTAAGGGCTCTTAAGCCTTTGAGAGATGTTTTCTCCCCCCCCCTTGTTTCAGGGGTACAGCTCTATGATTCATTTCTCTTACACAATTCACATCCTCCCAGTGTCCATCACTGAGTCACCCACCCCAATCACCCCCCACCCCTCCAGCAACCTTCAGTTGGTTTCCTGAGATTAAGCGTCTCTTCAGTTTGTCTCCCTCTGAAACATGTTTTCTTAGAGAGGAAATCATATTATGAGAAAAATGAAACTGCATTAGTCAATCAAGGCACCTTTAATTAAACTTGGGGAAATAGTGTCAACACTTCAGTCTTGGGTATTATTCAATCATAAGGAAGAATAACAAATAATATGGATAGCGGGAAGTAAATATGAGATCTTTTTGACATCTCATTACTCATCTTCTCAATTTCCTTTTCAACAAATGACAGTGCATTTTCTGCCGTAGTCTAAATGAATAAGAAACCAGGGCCTAACATGCATCTTGGACTAAAACTGGTCTTGCCAGGAGGGGAGTCAAAGCGCAAGACAGGAAGAGGAAAGGTTAGATTGTAAAGACTAAAAATTGCTTTTCAGAGATGATATGCATTTAGTAGAGCATAAAATGAATTTGATCGGAGTTGGGAATTCAAAATGTAAGAGCTTTAAGAGATTGTTAAAATCCCAGTGCCTACATTTAAAAAATCTGTTCTCTACCTTAGAGATTTAGAAAATAAAAACTACAGGGGACCTGGGTGGCTCAGTGGGTTAAAGCCGCTGTCTTTGGCTCAGGTCATGATCCCAGCGTCCTGGGATGGAGCCCCGCATCGGGCTCTCTGCTCAGCAGGGAGCCTGCTTCCTCCCTTCTCTCTCTCTCTGCCTGCCTCTCTGCCTACTTGTGATCTGTCTGTCAAATAAATAAATAAAATCTAAAAAAAAAAAAAAAAAGAAAAGAAAAACTACATGTCAGTAGGGGACTGGGGATAGGGCTTTTTGGCTTCTGGAAAGTCTTCAATGAATCACTTACTGTCATATGAGAAATAGGTGTTATTCCTATAAAATCCATCATACTATAAAAGCAAAGCTCTGCAAAGGACCTTTAAAAGTCAACTTAAGCATCCCCTTGTCTGCACGCATGCCAATTTGAAAATTATTCCAGACTGGTTTTATAACACTTTAATAAATATTTCCTTATTCCGTTAGTAATCTGGTATAGTGCTTAGCAGTTTCCACTGTCAGAAAAGTCTTCCTTATATATTGTTTCAATCCCTTCTGCTGAGTTTCGGTCTTGTCTCTTTTCTTTTTTCTTTCCTTTCCTTTTTTTCTTTTATTTTCTTTCTTTTCATCTTTCTTCCTTTCCTTTCCTTCCTTCCTTTTTTAAAAATTTTGTCCTCCATAGAGAGAGACAACAGTTAGTCATCATAAATTATGTCCTTATCTTTTATAAAATTAGTTAATAGTAATTTTTCTTTAGTTGAATAATCTCCATTATTCAAAATCTCGGTTATTCTTTGACCTTTTTGCAAGGTCTAACTTTTTCTTACCCATACATTAGTTTCTGTTCTTTACTCCCCTTCCAATGTGTCAAAGATTCTCTTTATTCCTTAATATTTGACTTAATGAGTTAAAGCAGATTGTGGTTTTTCACACAGAATTTGATCAGTGACTAAAATAATGTAAGCATTACAACTATGTTTCATTCTTAGTATGCAATATAATTAGTGTTGAAAAATTGGAAAAATGATAAGCAAAGAGAAAAATGTTACCCAGATTCCACTATTCAGTGGTTATAATTGTAAATATTTCTCTGGCCTGCTTCTAATTTGAATTATGCATGCTTTCTATATCGTGACTATTTTCTCATATCAATGAAGTTGTATCTTAGAAGTAGTACTATGTGGTGCAGAACTATTTCCCAAGTTGATTTGAATAGAATAGGAAAGCAGATGTAGAAATACGCAAGTAGGGGCGCCTGGGTGGCTCAGTCAGTTAAGGGGCTGCTTTCAGCTCCGGTTGTAATGGGATCGAGCCCCATGTCAGGCTATCTGCTCCATGGGGAGACTGCTTCTCTCTCTCTCTCTGCCTTTTGCTCCCCCTGCTTACTTGTGCGTGCTCTCTCTCTCTCTGTGAAGTAAAATAAAATAAAAAATCTTCTTTAAAAAAGTGCCTTAAGAAATACACAAGCAACCAGATTACAGTGCACAAAATTCTATAATAAAGATGTGACAAAATTCTAGTGAAATGAAGCAGGACTTTTTTTCTTAGTAACAATGTAACAGGAACAGGGAAGAGTCCACATGATGTTTTTGTGACTGTTAGAGGATGGCTCGAGTTCCTTTAACAGAAAATGGGAGATACTAAATACAGGGGAAAAAAAGAATCATGTGTTGGCGCTCAAGTATGAGAGAATGGTGTGTTGGGATATGGCAGGAGGCATAACTAATGCAACGGCTTACGAGTGAAGCTTTCAAAGGGGGAGATATTTACCTTTTCTCATCTTTTCTCTTATGCATTGTATAAGCATCCAGACCTCATTGGCTGTGATCAAGCTGTGATCCAGGGCATGGCTTTAGTCTCCTTCTCTCATGCATGACAGTTTGTAGACTACTTGGTGAACATGAAGTTAATAATGGGGCTATCACACAGGACACTGAGTGATAGAGCTAAATTTTAAAAAATTAGCTTCTTGCACTGGGACTATGAAAATTAAGATGTGCATGGTGATACTGAGGAAGTCCATTTGGTTCTCTTCAACTCCATATGTGTAAGGTATTAAGATTATTGATTACTTATCCTATTTTCACACATTGTATCCAGGTTCTTTGCCCAAACAACTGGGAATTTATAAGTGTCCCTGGTATCTGGTAAAGCAATATCGCAGGTAAGTATTTATAAAGTTTTAGTAACTTTTCCTTCTCACAAAATGCCCATACATCTTATTGATAAATTATCTAAGTATTTTTAATCTGGATAATCTTATAAGGACTAATACAACTGTGAATTCTTTTTCTTAATGGCTTTATCGAGACATAATTGATACATAACATTGTGTAAGCTTGAAGTGTAGAAGGTGATGATTTAATACTTTGATATACATATATCAGTGAAGGAACACAAAATAAGTTAAGTTAGTATCTCCATTCCATCACATAATTACCACTTTTTGTGTGCGTGTTGAGAACATTTAAGATATACTCTTTTACTAACTCCCAAGTATATGATATAGTATTGTTAACTATAGTCACCATATTTAGAGGCTAAGAACTGATTTATCTTGTAATTAGAAATTTGTACCCATTGACCAACATCTCCCCATTTCTCTCACCCCTGGTCCCTGACAGCCACCATTCTACTGTTTCTGTGAATTCTTAAGACATGAGGACTAGATGTCAAACATCTTTAAGTAGGACAGTTTAATCCATCATGACCCCAATTTTTTTTTTTTTTCTATTTGGAGTCAGGTGCTATACCTCAAGTTTACTCCTCTCATGTTCTTATATTTTCTCTTCCTCTCGAAGCCTCTATTTGACTGAAGAAAATACGTTTGTCACTTACCTTCTGAAACCCTGCTGGAATAAAACAATTTATATGTAGTCAATTTGCTTTCACAAAGGATGCTTTATTGCATCCTTACATGCTGTCACATAGATCTAACATAAAAGACTGTCTACTAACAGAGCTGAATATGTAAGGCAAGGGACCATGCTTCCCTATAGAAAGACCATGGTAGAAACATGGTGCTACGTTCTGGAAATTTCAAAGCAGAGCGGTGCAAGTGGAGGGCAGAGGCCAATATTCAATGACTGCCTACTCGATGCCACATTGTTCTAGATTATTTATCTGCAGCTGATCATTTAATTCTCCCAACTCACTTGAGGCAGAGTTCTTTTTTTTTTTTTTTTAAAGGATTTTATTTATTTATTTGACAGAGAGACAGCGAGAGAGGGATACAAACAAGGGGAGTGGAGAGGAAGAAGCAGGCTTCCTGCTGAGCAGGGAGCCTCAGGAGGGGCTCTGGTCATGACCTGAGCCAAAGGCAGACACTTAACAACTGAGCCACCCAGGCGCCCTGAGACAGAATTCTTAATAAGAAAATTCAGAGATGTGGAACATTGAGAAACAGGCCTCGAGTCAAACAGCAAGATAAAACAGGACTGATATGGCCCAATTCTCTTCTGTGAGTCCTTTCTATAAGAAGTTTCTTCCATAATCCAAGGAAAATATATAATGTAAAGACAGAAGTAAAGGTGGAGAGGCGGGACACTTCACATAACTCTCAGTAGCATTATAAATTTCTCCACCAATCCCACTGAGTAAGACCTGCCTGTCCAGGCTGGAAGCTTCCATATACCTGGTGTGTTGCTCTGGAGATTTAACACTCCTAGAAGACATGGTAATTGTTTAAAAGACTGTTTTCCATGTGTATTTTCAAATATGCAATGTTCCTGGTCTTTAGACTCAGTGTCTGGCAGAGGGCATATACCAGGATAAATGTAAAATATATCTAAAGATAAACTACTATTTGGGTTGGGCGCCTGGGTGGCTCAGTTGGTTGAGTGACTGCCTTCGGCTCAGGTCATGATCCCGGACTTCCAGGATCGAGTCC
>JAHRIG010000428.1:0-15352 GCA_020311275.1 Eira barbara
TAGGACCCTGGAAACAGAAGCCTGTGAAAGCAGGCGACGTTTAGGGCCCGGTCCTATGGGCAGTACAGGTCCCATCTTCCAGCGCCAGGGAGGGGACCCTCGGAGGTTGAGGAGGAGGGCAAGTGGCCTCACCTGAGCCTGACTCACGGAGGATTTCTGGTGGGGTTCGAGCTCCAACCACTCGGAATTCCGGGCCAGACCCAGGGGGCGGCCCTGTGTACATGAGGCGCACGAAGTGTGTTCCGTAGAGGTTTTCGGCTAATTCTCATGAGCTTTCTACCCAAATCGGTTTTAATTTGGGCAGAAAGCTCGTGGGAATTGAACGGCGTAGGGCGGCCTTCAACCACTCAGTTCTCCGTTGCTTATAACACCTCCTTGCTCTGGGCATGCCGAGGCCACCCAGAATCAGAGACGATGCGTCCTAGCTGGGGGCCCTGGTGCAGTGTGGCTTTCGCATTGCAGGGTTGAGGGACCTGCTATGGCCGGTGTGCACCCTCGACATTTGGGCTGCTGGGACGCTGAAGGTTGGAGATGGCCTCACTGGGGTTCCTCTCGCTCTGAGGCTTTTCCGCACCTCTGAAATGCACCGTTTCTATCTGCGTGGCTGGTGGACTCACGGCATGGGATTCAGGGTTCTCCATTTGGAGGGCTTGAGGGACAGGACCCTGTATATTGAAGACTTGAGGTGAGGATTAGGGCCCGGGCCTAGGGGCATGGTAGACCCCAACTGCCAGTGCCATGGAGGGGTCCCCTGGGGGCTTAGGAGCCCGAGGCATTGTCGTCACCTGCGCCTGACTCACAGAAGGCTTTCTGGCAGGGTTGGAGCTTTTGACAATTCGGGATCCCGGGCCAGGCTGAGGGGCCGGCCCTGCAGATGTGCAGTGCATGGCACGAATCCACTGCCGGTGTTCTAGGCTATTCTCACGAGCTTTCTGCCCAAATTGGTATCAATTTGGGCAAAAAGCTCACAGGAATTGGCCGGCATTTTGCGGAGATTCGCACCGCACTGTCCCCTGTGGACAGTGAGATTTCTCCTGGGTGCTTGTTGCGGCCATCCAGAATACTGGCCAAGACTATGCTGACCAACTGAGGTCCCCTGTGCATTTGTGCTTTCCTGAAGCAGAATTGCGGTAGGGCTTGTGGCTCTGCCTCAGCCTCCAACTGTTTGGCCCGGTGTAGCACCAAATGTTGGGGAGGCCTCATTTGGGCATGAATGTTTCTCTCGGTCTGAAGGTTTTGTGCAGTTCCAGAAGGCACTGTAGGGTTAGAGATAGTGCCTAGGTGCATGGCAGACCCAATCTGCCGGTGCTGAGTTGGGGTCCTTTATGGGCTGAGACGTAAATATGGGTCAAGTGGCACTTCAATCTCTGTGGGTTTTTTTGTTGTGTGGGCCATCTGCGGTGAGTGTGGCCTCAGGAATGCATGCGAGTCTCTCGTGGTCTGAGGATTCTGGGCACCTCTGGAACAAAGGGTTTCCTCCTGGATGACAGGCAGAGTCCTTAGGTGTGGCCGAGGGGTTCCCAATCTGTATGGCTTTTGGCCAGATCTCTGGGTGTGATTGCCTGAAAACACAAACTAGGGTTTGGGTTAGGACTTAAGAGTAAACAGGCCCGATCTGCCAGAGCTGAGGTGAGAACCCTGGGGTCTGAGTCGAGCCCAGGTGTCAGGAAGCACGTCAGGCTGTGAGTTTGTGACTGGGGTGGGCGTTGAGGTTGGGGGTGTCCTTAGGGAGGCATGCAGGTTGTTCCATTCCTAGGGTTCTGCATAGCTTCAAATGGCACGGTTTCCTCCTGGGTGGCAGGCAGACTTGTGGGGTGTGGCCTAGAGGTCCCAAACTGGAAGGACAGTGCCAGTGTGGCTTTAGACCTTTGGAGGGTTTGTGAGCTGCATTAGGAGTCTGTGGAAGGCTCGGCAGTGCCGATTCACGCCACTGGAGGGCGAGGTGAGCTGTGGTGCTAGAGATCATGGTAGGGGTGGCAATGCTGCTTGCCACCACTGGAGGCAGCGGCTAGCTGCTGTGGGAAACACACCAGAAGAGGAGTCTGTGCAGCCTGCTGGCTCTGAGGGCAGTGGTGAGGTGCTCGGTGAGAGACCGTGAAAGGTGAGGCACGGCAGCTTGTTTTTACAGGACAGAGTGTCGAACTGAAAACTGTCTGTATCCCCAGGCTCAAGAGTGGTGGTTACAACCACTGGAGCCAAACCCCCACTTGGCACTGTGCCCCGTTGCCCCAGGTTGGATGGGAAGGTGCTGTCAGGATGGTTCAGGAGGGTCCTCCCAGTGGGGGTGTGGAGACAGGAAACCAAACTTGACCCTTGGTGCCTTTGGAACCGAGGAGTTGAGTGTTTGTTTGGAAGAGTCTATTTGCTACTCTGAAAAGGATAAGGGCATTGTCGGCTTTAGAAGGAAGTGAATGACCACTTAAGAAACAAGCATGTGTCTCTCCTTCTCCCAGGAATCGGAGCCAGCGTGTAGGCTTTAGGTGAGAGGCGCCTACTTATCCGAACCTGACAAACCTTCTTCACTCTGGCTCCATGAGACCTGAAGTTTGGAAATCAGCATCTGAGTCAGTCATGCAGCTTGTCACAGGACGACAGCATTCAGAGAAAACAGCAAGCCCGTGGGGCACAGTGGCACATCTACGCCAGCATGGAAGGTAAAACTTCTCTTTCAGCCCAGACATCCTGGGTTGTCTCCCATCTTCAGTGGAGCCAAAAAGTCACACGAACACAGCTGTCAGCAATGGAGAGTGGGTGCTAGGCTTCCTGAGTTTCCCTGAAGGGAGCACCTGGCAGGGGATCTCATTTTCTCTGCTTATTTCTGGATCACAAAGGTATTTGGAACATCTCTTTCCTAGGCAATCCCTTGGATTGAAAAGGGAATATGAGATGGACTCGGTGTGTGTTTGGAACCTAGAATGCGTTCCTTCATCTAACAGCGTTGATTCCATGGGTCCTAGGCTGTGGTGGAATGGCCGGCATCAAGAGTGAGGTGGCTGTTTGTGGTCAGATAGAGACTTGGAGAATGGCTTCTCCTTTGTCCAAGGTGATGGATCCTAATGGATTCGTCTTTTTTATCCAAAGAGTTCCAGTGAGAGCAGAGGGAACATTCAAAAGGATTCCAAGAAAACTTGGACGATTGAAAAGGGAAGCTTGACTTTCTAGTTTCACTCAGGGGACCATCTAGAGAGTTGGACATGTCAGCCTTTCTCTGCAGATTCATGGGTGGTGAAGTCAGAAGGAGAGTCTTTGGGAATTCCACTGGATAGAGGCATTCTGATGGCTTCCCAGGGCATGGCGTCAGGAACCCTGGAGTGGATTTCTGGGGCTGCTTCCCGGACGCTGGGTGAGTCATGTTATCCCCCAGGTTTTCTGTTTTCTCCTTAGGGAATTGCTGGCAGGGAATGTTCGGCTTCCAGAGGAACCCTCCTGCACTGTCAGTGGGTATGTGGGTTGTTGCAGCCACTCTGGAAAAGAGCATGGTGGTTCCTCGGAAAGCTAAGAACAGCACAACCCTAGGATCCAGCAGTTGCCCTCCTAGGTATTTCCCTCAAGGGCACAAAAAGGCACATTCAATGGGGTACAAAGCACTGTGATATGGACACCAGCATTATCAACCAAAGCGAAAAGTTGGAGCCCCAATATCCATTAACTGATGAGTGATATGTATAAGTATGTATACATATATATGTACACATATAATATCCCACATATTCTTAATGGAATAGGAGCCAGGTTCAGAAAGATTGAACTCCTACCATTTGCAAGGATGTGGATGAATCTAGAGTGGATTAGGTAAGCAAAACCAGTAAGAAAAGACCAATAGCCTATAATTTGACTTTGATCGAATTTCAGAAAGAAAACATGAACATAGTGAGGGGAGAAAGATAGGTCGATGAGGAAAGAGACTTAAACTTAGAGCACCAACCGTTCTTGGCTAGAGAGCTGGGGTGTGGAGGGGAAGAGTTAAATGGATGATGGCTCTTAGGGAGGGTGCGTGTTGTGATGAGCTCTGTGTGTTCTATGCAGGCAAGAAATCAGGAAATCCTACCCCTGAAGCGAAGGAAATAACACTGCATGGAAATGAAATAGAACTGAAATCACAGATGGAAAGAAGAAGACCATGTTCTACTTCATGAAGATTGAGGTAACAATGGAGTGATTTTCGCTCCCCTGTTCTGTCAATGATCATTTTCAAACACTCTGTGGTAGGATACACTAGTTTCCTATTTCATAAGGAGCCCTCAGAAAGCTGCCAGGAAAGATTCAGATGTCGGAGTATGTCCGTGTTCCATGGATATGTTCCCCCAGTTTGCCCAGTTACAAAGGTAAGTGGAGAGAAATAGGGCAGAAGAGGAAAGGAGGTGTTAAGCATTCAGGAGGTACCTTTCCCCTTTCTCAAGAAAGCCTTAGGCCAGTGTAAATTGAGAAGAAGGAAAGGGGATCCCAGAGCTTTGTGGCAGGCAGGGGAGTTCCAGATTTGCCTAGATCTGACAGGGGTCCCTGAGGAGACCTGAGCTAGGGGCGTGGCAGGCTCTAACTGCTGGTCCAGAGGTGGGTTTGCTGAGGAGCTCAGTTGAGGTTGTGGGTCAGGTGGCATATCAGGCTCCAGAGGGTTGAAAAACGTGGGGGAGTACTCATGGGGACAGGCAGATTTCTCCGGTTCTGATGGTTCCGTGCAGCTCCAAATAGACTTTTTTCCTGCTGGGTGGCAAGAGAAATCCTTCAGTGCAACTTCAGGGTTCCCAAACCAGAGGGCTTGCGGGACAGATCCCTTTAGAAGGAAGCCTGAAAACACAAATTAGGGTTAGGGTTATGGCCTTGGGAAATGGTAGCTCTGATATGCCAGCGCTGATGTGGATACCCCTCAGGGTTGAGTTGAGGAAATACGTCCTGAAGTGCGGCAGAATTGGGGTTTCTGGCCAGGGCGACCGCTGATGGTGAGGGTGGTTTAGAACAGTGAGCAGGTTTCTTCTACTCCTAAATCGGTACTGATTTGGGAAGAACACTCATAAGAATTGGCCGGCGCTATGTGGCCATCCAGACCGCACTGTCCCCGGTGGCCTAGAGAGTTTCTGGCTTGGTGCATGTCTCCGCTATCCAGAAAACACGCCAAGACGATGCGGCCCATCGGGGGCCCCGGCGCAGGGGAGCTTTCCTGGGGCAGAGTTGAGGGAGGGGTTGTGGACAGGCATCTGCCTCTGACTTTTTGGTCCGTTGTGGCGCCAAAGTTTGGGGATGGCCTCAGTGGGGGCACGAAAGTTTCCCTTGCTCTGAGGCTTTTCCACAGCTTCGAAAGGCACCGTTTCTGCCTGGGTGGCAGTTGGACTCATGGCTTGTTATCAGGGATCCCCATTTGGAGGGCTTGAGGGACAGGACCCTGGAAAAGGAAGACTGAAAAAGCAGGCGAGGGTTATGGCCCAGGCCTAAGGGTAGGGCAGGCCCCTTCTGCCAGTGCCAGGGAGGGGACCCCTGGAGGCTGCATAGCAGGAGGTGTTGGCCTCGAGTGTGTCTGACTCTCAGAGGGATTACTGGCAAGTTTCAAGCTGGGACAACTCAGGATTCTGTGCCAGGCCCAGGATGCAGCCCTGCAGACATGAGGCGCATGAAGCGAGTTAGGGTTAGGGTTTATGGTTATGGTTAGGGTCAGGGTTTTTTTAAGGGTTAGGGTTCGATGGTTTTGGTTAGAGGGTTAGGGTTAGGGTTATGGTTTCGGTTAGGGCAAGGTTGTCGCTCTCCTCACCTGCACAGAGCATATTCTCCTCCAGTAACCAGAGTGATCTTTTTGTAACATAAACTCTGGGCCTCTCTGTGGTTTGCTACCTTCCTGCCCCCCAACCTCTAGCATCACCTCTCCCACTGTGACCCTTCCTTCTGTGGGCACCCAGGAGTGTGGTTACCCACAGGTGCCTCGGGCCTGGATTCAAGCCTTTGCATATGCTGTTCCCTCTTCCAGCAGCACTCTTCTCTCCTCCTGCTTCACGTTTGGCTCGTTTCCCCATGTCTGAGCCTCAATTTGCCCCCGATGACCTGGTTCATGCCTGCTGGGTGTATGTGTGCTTTTCCCCCACTTAAATGTAGAGCTGCATGGGTTTCCAACCTTCTAAGCCTTAGAGGCCCCTTTGTAAGATGGGGTGCTGATGGCCCACATCTCTGGGAGCAGATGGTATGGAGACCACACGAGTGGACTCACTCAGGACAGGGTGGGAGATTTGGTGCTGCTTAAAAGCCCAGAGCCTGTACCCTTGAAGAAGGTGTACATGTTCACAGCCTCCAGCTCTGGGGTCCTGATGCCAGCCTCTGGCAGCGAACCTCTTCACACCCTGTCCCCTGTCCCTATAGCTACATGGTCTTCCTGGACCTGTTCTTGAAGATAGTGGAGAAGCCCGTCATGGTGGGACACAGGGTAACGTGCTACTCCTTCACAGACCAGCTGGCTCCTGGGCCCTTGTGCCCCTCCCACCACATTGAGGGCTGGAGGGTGGTGGTCCTTGAGGTCTGTGGTTCCCCGCACTGTCCGTGCAACACATGGTGATGGTCAGCTGCTTCTGCGAGCAGCACTTCCTCCGTGAGTTGGACGGCTTTGTTTGCAGGCATGAGCCTGAAGTTCTGTGACCACATGAGTGTGGAGATCCTGTCCCCACTCTTTGGCTCCCTGTACCCCAGTTTCTACTGGGCAGCCTGCAAGGACTTCAGCTACAAGTGCCAGCCGTTGTCCCAGGCCCCCATCCCCAGGAATCAGAGCAGCATTTACTACATGGGGACCTTTTTTGGGATATTGGTAGTAGAGGTTCACTGACTGACCTTGGACTGTCACCATGCGATGGGGGTCGTCCTGGCCAATGGGATGGAGGCCATGAGGCATGACAAGAGCCACCTGAGCCAGTACCTGCTGGACCACAGACTCGCCAAGATCCTATCCCCAGAAGACCCATTTTTCTCCCCATCACCATTTTCTCCCCTGAACCAGCTTCTGGACAGCTAACCAAAGGGGTCAGCCTCACCCTGCAAGAAATAATCAGTGGCATGAATGCCTCAGATCCAGACCTGTGTTTCCAGGCCACCGGGGCAGTCAGGAAAATGGTTTCCCAAGAAAAAAACCCTCCCCTAAAATTGATTGTTGAAGCAGGGCTCATCCCCAGGCTGGTGGAGTTCCTGAGGTTGTCACCTCACCTCTGCTTGCAATTTGATGCAGCCTGGATTCCAACATTGCTTCCGGGACTTCAGAGCAGACTCAAGCTGTTGTGGAAGGTGGGGTCATCCCACCTTTGGTTGAGCTCCTGTCTTCCCTGCACATGATTGTGTGCAAACAGGCGGTGTGGGCTCTTGGTAATATTACAGGTGATGGCCCAGAATTCAGAGACCTCGTTATCTCAAGCAATGCCATTCCATATCTACTGGCCCTCGTTTCATCAACCATACCAATCACGTTTTGTGGAACATCACATGGACCTTGTCCAACTTGTGCTGAAACAAGAACCCTTACCCTTCTGTGAAAGCAGTGAAGCAGATGTTGCCTGTCCTGTCCCACCTCCTGCAGCACCATATAGTGAAATTCTTTTGGACACCTGCTGGGCCCTGTCCTACCTCACTGATGGCTCCAACGAGTGCATCAGCCAAGTGGTAAACAAGGGGGTTCTGCCCAGGCTGGTCCAGCTCATGAGCAGCTCAGAGCTCAATGTTTTGACCTCCTCCCTCTGCACCATGGGGAACATCGTCACAGGAACAGATCACCAGACCTAGGTGGTCATCGACGCGGTCATGCTAAATGTGCTGCTCCAGCTCCTGATGCACCCCAAGTCCTCCATCCAGAAGGAGGCAGCTTGGGCCTTGAGCAACGTGGCTTCAGGGCCTTACCAGCACATCCAGCGGCTGATTGCTTGCGCCATGCTGCCTCCATAGTGGCTCTGCTAAAAAATGGAGAATTTAAAGTCCAGAAAGAGGCTGTTTGGACCGTGGCTAACTTCACAACTGGAGGCACCATAGACCAGTTGATCCAGCTTGTCCACTCTGGTATCCTGGAACCCCTGGTGAATCTGCTTACCATCCAAGACGCCAAAATTGTTAAAATCATTCTTGATGTCCTCTCTTTTATCCTCTAGACAGGAGAGCAACTTTCAGAGAAGGAAAACTTGTGTCTTCTGATTGAAGAAAAGGGTGGCATTGATAAAATTGAGGCTTTGCAACTTCATGAGAACCGCTTTGAATATTATCGAGAATCATTTTTTCTGAGGCAGAAGAAAGTGACACAATATTACCAGCCCTGGACCAAGATCATGAATTCTTAAACGGCTTAACAAAAAAATACCAAAGCCCCCAGATTCCAAAACCAAGGAGCAAACCCTAACAAGGAACTTAAGAACCTCCTATGTCTTGGCATGGCACAGGTGTAAAGCATTTTAAACTAAATGTTAATAAAATTTTCCACACATTCACCTCCATCTATCAAAACTGCCATTAAACAGCATATATATATATATATATATATATATATATATATATATATATATATATATATATCTCAACACAGGAGCAGGTGTAGGGGCAGGGGTTGGGATAGGGGTGAGGACAGGGTCAGCAGTAGTGGCCAGTGCAGGATCCAGAGCAGGTGCTGGATCAGAGACAGGAACAGGAGCACAGGCAAGGGCAGGGAAAGGAGCAGGAGCAAGGGATAGGAGCTGGTTCTGGGGTAGGAACAGGGGCATAGGCAGGGGCATAGGAAGGGATGAGGGCAGTTGAAAGAGAAGAAGTAGGGGCAAGGTCTGCGTCTCGGGCAGGAACAGGGGCACAGGTAGGGGAAGGGGAAGCAGTCCTGTCAGGGGCAGGGGAAGGAGCAAGGGAAGGGGCAGGACCCGGTGTAGGACCTGGGTCTGGGGCAGGTGCAGGGGCAGAGGAAGAGGCAGCAGCCCTGGCAGGGAAAGGAGAAGGGACAGGGGTGGGGAAGGGGCAGGGGCTGTAGTAGGAGCTGGGGCAAGTGCAGTGGTCATGGCCCGTGCAGGGTCAAGGGCAGGAGCTCTGTCTGTGGCAGGAACAGGGGCACAGGGAAGGGCCAGAGAAGGCGTGGTCCCAAGGAAAGATCTGGGTCAGAGATAAGAACAGGAGCACAGGCAGGGGCAGGGGAAGTGGGAGTAGCTCTGGCAGGGGCAGAGAAAGGGGGAGTAGCAGGAGCAGGGGTGGAGGCAGGAGGAGGAGCCAGCTATTCCTGAACAGCATCAGTGTCTCTGTGGTCAGGTGCCCGGTCACCTGTTGGCTCCTGTCTCCGAATTCTCTACAGTCACCATCTCCCCCTCTGGAGCTACTGAAGTTGGGACTGTGTCTAACTCCTCAGCTCGAGTAGCTGCGAGAGGAGAGAAGCTCACCCACGTGCCTGCCTCTCCCTGTGCTTTTGCAGAGACAGGGCACAGCCCAGGGCCTCTCAGAGAAGCCACAGCCAGGAAGGAAACCTCACCGGGGAGTCTCCCTGACTGCAGTCCACCCCTGGGTGCTCTGAGATAAGTCGTCGCTCCTGGCCCTACACCAACCTGTGGGGGCTTCTCTCTGTGGGGCCCAGCACCGAACCATCACTACACAGCCACAGGCACCCAATCCCAGCCTTCTCACCCTCAGACATGGCCTCCATGGGCTCTGTGTCCAGGACCACAGTCCAATGTAGTACTGGGGGCAGTGGTCTGAGAGGTCCTGGAGGGCTTCCCAGGACTGGGGACTCCTGTGTCAGGGAGGAATGTGTGTCTTCCAGCCTCCTTCCTATTTCATCCGTGGCCTGCAAAGACAGAGACGGGTAGTGTACAAGAGGCATCAGAGCCCTGCCCAGCCATACCCACCATCCTCCTGCCCAGTCCCCCTGCTGTTCCCAGATCACACACAGACTTGTGTGTGCACAGCCCTGCACCTTGGTCAGTGACCCATCCCTACAGGGTTCTCAGGATAAACTCTGGGCAGAAGGGTGCAGCCCCCACACCCCGACACACCAAGCCAGCCTTAACCTGAGGTGTGAACATGACCTGCCCACCAGCAGGCCTCTGACACTTCATCAACCTGCTCCTGCTTGGGGCATCACCATCCTCCATAAGCTCTCTTTCCACACACACACACACACACACACACACACACGGAGAGGAGACCCGGGGCTACACAGGTCGATCAGAAGGTGTGGGGCTGGCTGACTCTGAGCCTCCCAGTGTCACCTTTTGGTTCTTCCTGCCAAATGCCCAGAGGTGATGGGGAGCCCTGACACGACCTCCAGGGCGAGGGGAAGCGTGTGCCAGGCGTGCTGTCCCTTGCCTGCATCCTCTGGAATTTGATATTCAACACAAGAACATCTTGTTTGTTTGAGGATCTCCAAAGAAATGAGCTGGGCAGGGGGCTTTCTCCGGAATGTGGGTGCCTGGATATGTGGGTTCCAAATTCTGTTGGGCTCTGTTGTCAGGAAAGTGAGGTCACCACTGCCTCGGGGCTCCTTACCCTACTTCCTCCTCACACCAGAGCTCCCTGAGGGCCCCCCTCCCCCAGATTCTCAATGCTCACCCTCCATCCATGCCCCTTCTATACAGTGACACCCGCACAGCCTACCCACGCCCCTGGGAGGCTTGGGTGCAGCTGTTGTCCCCGCTGTGAGGACACAGAGCTGGGTTCAGACCAGGCTCCTGCTCCTGCCCAGGACTGTGTCCCCAGACACACCCCGTGGCTCTCAGGGGCTCCCCAGTCTCATCTGCACATTGGGGGTGTTCTGGCTTCTACTTCTTGGGATGCCATCAGGGGTAGGACCTCTACAGATATTCCATACCCGCTATCACAGGAATCTTGTGCACACATTTGGCATTGCGAGAGTGAGCCAGGGGCTGGGCGGGGCATGGAACACAGCCCAGAGGGGCCTGGACCTGCTCTGGGATCCAGGCAAAGCCACCCTCCTTCTACCTGTGTCCCATCACCTGTGGTTAGGTTGCGGTGAACAGATTCTGACCTTGGTGACACAGACTTCCAGGGACTTCCATTAGGTTTCAGTCCAAGTGCGTCCTCTGTGCCCATGTGCTGGGCAGTCTCCACAGTGGTTTCCGGGCATTCCCGAATCCTGGTCACACATCCCTGTGGAGTCCCTCCCCCCAGGGTGGATGGCTTGTGTGACTGAGAATGGCACAAAATGTTTAGATGTAACTTCCAAGCTGATTGAGGAAAGTCTGTGACTTCTAGTTCTCTCTCTTCTGTGTTCAGTGTCTGTCTCTGTCCTTGTCTCTGTCTCTGTTTTTGTGTGCCTCACAGGAGCAGGATCTGTGGGCTCCAGAGGTGATATGAGAAAGATTGGAAACGTCCCTTGTCCCTGTTTCCCTCTCCTGTGCTGGTGCTTGGCTCCTTCCTAAGACCTTCTCACCCTGACCAGAGCACTGACTCTGGAACCTCTTCCAAATGAGGACCCTGAGGCAGCAACTAGGAGGGTCCTGGCCTTGATCCCCAGACCAGTGGGTCTAGTGCTCTGCCACATTCTGCAAGCCCACTTCCTCAGCCCCCCAAGCTGTAGGCTGTCCTCTGCTCAGAAGGACCTCAAGGGAGTACAAAGCATTTTCCCAAGACTGGGAGTATAGTGGGTCAGGGCTGGAGATTCACAGTCAACAGGCTCTTCTGCAAGCCTGTGAGAGCCTAGGGACACCCTGTCTCTATGGCCCAATTGATAGAAGAAGGAGAAGTCTTTTGTGTTGTAGCCCTGTCCACACTGAGGGGTATCTCTTCCTACTTCCAGTAGTCCAGGGTGGTGATGGACACCAGACCCCAGACCCTGTCCTCACCCAGTGCTCTGGCAAACCCCTGGGCCCCTTGCAGACACCTTGACCATCAGCCTGTCCTGTCTCCCCTCCCCATGCTATATATCTCGGTCCTTGCCAGGAGTCCTGATGCCCCTGACCCCATGGCCCAGCTGTCTCCAACCTCTTTCTTCTTTCCCCCTTGTCACCCAACTTGTTCCCAGGGTGTACTCCCCTTCTGACCCCTAGCTTGGCAGTCATAGTGGTGTGTGTGTGTGTAAGCACATATGCCTCTACCTGTCTGGGGATGCCTGAGGTCCTTTCCCCACATGGGATGGGGTAGATAGCTATCCCCGAGGATCTGAGGGGCTCTCACCCTCAAAGAAAACCTCATGGGAGGGTTGGGGCTGGCCTAGGACTGGAGGGAATCTCTGTCCCTTGGACTCTGTACCCTTCTTTTGTCTTGGGCCAGTCCCTGCCTCTCTTGACCCCAGGTTCCCAAGTGTCCCTGAGGGTTGGACATGGAAATGCTTGAACTTGGCCTTTCCTCCAGGGGTAGGTGGAGGTGGAGAAAAGGTGCACCAGGCACACAGACCTTCATTCTGAGAGGGCCAGCTGTGCATAGGAGACCTGCACACAGCACCTGTTCCATGACCCAGCCTTATGGTGGATGTGTACATGACCCATAGCTCCGTAGCTGACTGGTCCCCCATGTTCCCTCACCACTTCCAACTGCTCTGTGGCCCCAAAGTCTGCTGAGCGCCAGAACCGTGCCTACCCTGGGAAGCAAGGCTCAGGGTACAAGGCCAGGTGGGTTGGATATCTGGGGATGCAAAGGACACTGAATACCCCCCACCCAGCTGGTTTGGAATTCATACTCCCTTCCAGGGTTCAGCTAAATGCGAGGTTGAGCCAGAGGACTTGGAGACATCAATGGAGGCCGACTCAGGACAGGGAGAAGATCAGTCCGCCCCTTCCAGTTCTCTTCTCCTCCTTCTGCTTTGTCTTCCTGGTTGTACCCTGGGACAGAGGTCTAGCCTGTCCCTGGATTCAGCCCTGGCTAGGGTCAGAGGGGTGGGAAGGAGGACAGGGAGGAGGGGGCCACCACCAGGATGCCCGAGTGTGAGGGTGTTGTTACTGTAATGAGGGACCCTGTGAAAACTCATGGATATCAGCCCTTTTTAGACATAAGCAGTAGCCACAGAACTCGGCTCCTGCCCGCTCCTTCACCATCCAAGAGGGCCCGCATTTCTCCCAGCCCAGTCCTTGTCTGCAGCCAGTCCTCCCTCCAGCCCCAGGAAATTCAGCTGCTCCAGGAGGCATCAAACTCATTACAAGTTGGAGCCGAGCCAGCACTATGGGGCCTGGTTTCAGGTGGTGGAGCCCCACAGTGAAGAGAGGTGATATGGGGCAGGAGCAGGGAGAGGGCAGAATGGACTCTCCCTGGGGGCCATGGCTCCCTGGTCTGCATAGACCCTGTTGTGTGCTGGCCCCTAGGGTACCCATACTCCAGCTCCCAGGCAGGCTCCAGGAGGGGCCAGAATGTGGCTTGTGATAGCTCAGACTGTTGCTCTGTCCTGTAGCTACAGCCTGTCCCACCAGATGGACTCCCTCTCCTAGTTGGTCAGCAACGCCCTCAGAGCCAAGAAGAACAGCCCATCATCCAGCTCAGGGGCCAGTGTGTGGCTGCGCAGGCAGGGAAGAGCTCGCTCTGGGCTCAGGGAGTCCCTGGCTGGGCTAATGGTGGCTCGGGAGGGCCGGCCTTCCAGCCCCTCTGCTGAACAGCCCTGTGACTGGAGTCATTTGCCTCCCCACTCTGGGCCTCACTCTCTGCCTCTGTGCAATATGGTGATACTGAATGATCACTCCTCTGGCAGGAACATATGGGATGCTGGTGATTGACCTATGGTGGGCACAGAGCCTGGATTGCAGAGTGTTGTGGGTGATGGCACACAGTGTTGCCAGTGAGCAGCCCTCTTCCCAAAGGCATTCAGCCCTTCCACACGGCTGCCAGGCCCCTGGGAGACCACACTCCTGACACCAGGTCCCTATGTGTGGCTCTTCTTAACAGTGGGACAGGGTGGGAACCCTGGGACATGGGATCAGCTCCTCACTCTGAGGGCAGGAGAGCAAGGAAGACTTTTCCTGGGGTCCCCCAAGGCCACGTAAGAGGGGAGGTGGCTGCCCCCAAGCAATACGTTTGAAATTCTGTTTCTGCTAGAACCTGAGAACTGGGGTTTTGTTCTTTCACTTGCTGGGCTGACAAGACACATGCGCTCTCCATGATTCCTCCTCAAATGAAGAGTTCTCACAGGGTCCTGGGCGTCCTGGACTTGGGGAGGGGGAGGGGCCCGTCCTCTCACTGACTCCTGAAGGAGACCTGTCCTCTCAAAGACAGGATTTTTTCTAGTGATGATCCTGGGCCAGGATGGGAGACAGCCCCTTATGGCTCCTGACTCTGGGGCTGAGGGGGCCTTTCTCAGGCACAGCAATGCCCACTGAAAGTGGGGGCTTCAGAAAGAACATATGCCTGGACCAGGTTCTCCCCCCAGGGTGGTGGCTGCCTTCTCCATCCTCTGCTTCTCTGGGCGTGGGGTCCTCTGACCCATAAGCAGGCACTAGAAGGTTTCTTTCTAGTGTGACTCTGCAAGTGCACCAGTGGGTCAATCACTATCCACACATGAACAAGGACAACATGCTAAGGAATTACCGAAGGTGATCTTGTGCCAATGCCCTGTGCCCAGCAGGGCTGGCAGCTTCAGAACCCTCCAGCGGGCCCCCTTTCCCTGGATGGGAATCCCCCTGGAGTCTCTGTCTTCAGCGCTCTCTTCCTGCTGGTTTCAGGATCAAGGGAGAGACTGTGGTGTGGCTTAGAAGGCTCCAGCCTGGCCTCCCTCCTTTTGCACACATCACTGCTACCCAAGAAGCAGGGGCTACTGCTCCGCTACTGCCCCCACGCAAGGCTGGTTTAAGGCACTCATTCCCTCCATGCACAGCTGATCTTGCTCTGTCACATACACAGTAGGCACAGCTGCCTAACTAGGCCGGGAGTCCCAGCAGAGCTCTCCTTTCCTGGGATCAAGGTACATATTCTTAGCCAGAGAAGGAAGCCCCATCTGTCCTCTGCTAGAGAAGGTGAATTCCTGGGCCAGGTAGATCTCAGATGCCCGAGGACTGGGGGATTTCCTGCATTTCCCCCTGGAGAGAAGGGTGATGGACACTCCTGTCTGGGAGAATGGTGAGCAGCATCCATCCTAGGCCACAGGTGCACCCATCACTTAGCAGCGCTTATACTCGGACTCACCCCTGGAAACTCTGGCACAGTTTTTCATAGATGTATTTTCAACAGAGTTCAACACAGCAGTGGTGGAGATAGCAGTGGATGAAACAACGCTAATGTCTATGGAGGTGGATGGTGGCTCCGTTAAGCCACTGAGTCTTGATTTTGGCTCAGGATGTGATCTCATGGTGTGGGATCGAGCTCAGTGTAGGGTCTGTGTTCAGTGCAGAGTGGGTTCATGATTCTCTCTTCCCCCTCCTGCCTCTCCCACCACTCTCATGCCACACACTCTCTCCCCAAAATAAATGAGTAAAATATAAAAATGGAATCATACAGAATATAC
>JAHRIG010000429.1:0-14613 GCA_020311275.1 Eira barbara
CAACAGTGTAAGAGGGTTCCCCTTTCTCCACATCCTCTCCAACACACGTTGTTTCCTGTCTTGCTAATTTTGGCCATTCTAACTGGTGTAAGGTGGAATCTCAATGTGGTTTTAATTTGAATCTCCCTGATGGCTAGTGATGAACATTTTTTCATGTGTCTGATAGCCATTTTTATGTCTTCATTGGAGAAGTGTCTGTTCATATCCTCTGCCCATTTTTTAATATGATTGTCTGTTTTGTGCGTGTTGAGTTTGAGGAGTTCTTTATAGATCCTGGATATCAACCTTTTGTCTGTATTGTCATTTGCAAATTTCTTCCATTCAATGGGTTGCCTCTTTGTTTTGTTGACTGTTTCTTTTGCTGTGCAGAAGCTTTTGATCTTGATGAAATCCCAAAAGTTCATTTTCGCTTTTGTTTCCTTTGCAGACGACATGATACTTTATATGGAAAACCCGAAAGACTCCACCCCCAAACTTCTAGAACTCATATAGCAATTCAGTAACGTGGCAGGATACAAAGTCAATGTACAGAAATCAGTGGCTTTCTTATACACTAACAATGAAAATACAGAAATGCAAATTAGAGAATCGATTCCATTTACTATAGCACCAAGAACCATAAGATAGCTCGGAATAAACCTAACCAAAGAGGTTAAGGATCTGTACTTGAGCAAGTACAGAACACTCATGAAAGAAATTGAAGAAGACACAAAAAGATGGAAGACCATTCCATGCTCTTGGATTGGAAGAATAAACATTGCTCTAGGCAGTATAGACATTTTAACAATCTATACTTTTAATGCCATTCCGATCAAAATTCCACCAGTATTTTTCAAAGAGCTGGAGCAAATAATCCTAAAATTTGTATGGAATCAGAAGAGACCCCGAATTTCTGAGGAAATGTTGAAAAACAAAAATAAAACTGGCGGCATCACGTTATCTGATTTCAAGCTTTACTACAAAGCTGTGATCACCAAGACAGCGTGGTACTGGCATAAAAACAGACACATAGACCAGTGGAACAGAGTAGAGAGCCCAGATATGGACCCTCAACACTATGGTCAAATAATCTTTGACAAAACAGGAAAAAATATCCAGTGGAAAAAAAGACAGTCTCTTCAATAAATGGTGCTGGGAAAACTGGACAGCTATATGTAGAAAAATGAAACTCGACCATTCTCTTACACCATACACAAAGATAAACTCGAAATGGATAAAAGACCTCAACGTGAGACAGGAATCCATCAGAATCCTCGAGGAGAACATAGGCAGTAACCTCTTTGATATCAGCCACAGCAACTTCTTTCAAGATATGTCTCCAAAGGCGATAGAAAATTATTATTATTTTAATACTGCCTCTTGGAAATTTCTTCTTTCATTTTGTTGAATTTATACTATAATTTTCCATTCTATTTTGGTGTCTCCTTTCCCATTTTCCCTATTTTTTATATTCCTTTAGAAATGATAGTTATTAGATGTGTTGGAACCACTAGCTAATAATACAGTGACAACTGTGTTGCAATATATAGGTGGATAAAATCAATATGCCTTAAACTCATGCAATGCTGTATGTGGAATAAAGGGAAATGAATCTGGGGGAATCCCCATGGGCCGTGTTGAGGTCAGTTGATCCAGGGCTACTTACTTTCTAGACTTTATAAAGATATTCTTCAGGGGTGCCCCGGTGGCCCAGTGGGTTAAAGCCTCTGCCTTCGGCTCAGGTCATGGTCTCAGGGTCCTGGGATCAAGCCCCATGTCGGGCTCTCTGTTCAGCAGGGAGCCTGCTTCCCCCTCTCTCTCTGCCTGCCTCTCTGCCTGCTTGTGATCTCTCTCTCTGTCAAATAAATAAATAAAACCTTAAAAAAATAAATAAAGGTACTCTTCAGTTTTTCCCTTTTTTCTAAGTATTCTGCTGAATTTTTAACTTACAAGAACTGCGTTTTAACTTGCAGAAATTCTAACGATTATATTACCCATCTCCTTGCCAATTTCCCTGGTGTCTAACTTGTTAATATATATATATATTTTAGGTTTGTAAGCTAAGTCATTGTGGAATATTTCTGATTTTCAGTTACTTTTTTTTTTTTTCAGTGTTCCAAGATTCATTGTTTATGCCACATAGCACAGAGTGTTAGGTCAGTTTCAGGTGTAAAATAGAGTGAGCAGTTCAACAATTCTATACATCATTCAGTGCTCATAGTGATAAGTGGACTCGTTAGTCCCATTGCCTATTCCCCCCTCCTCCCCCACCCACCTCCACTCTGGTAACTCTCAGTTGGCTCTGTATAATTTGCTTCTTGGTTTGTCTCTCTTTTTTTTCTTGTTCGTTTTGTTTTTTAAATTCTACCTGGGGGACATCTGGGTGGCTGAGTCAGTTAAGCATCTGCCTTTGGCTTGGCTTGTGTTGCCTGGGTCCTGGGATCGAGTACTGCAGTTCTGCATCAGGCTCCTTGCTCAGCAGGGAGACTGCTTCTCCCTTGGACTGCTGCCTCCCCACCCCTCCGCTTGGGCATTTTCTCTCTCTCTCTCTCTCTCTCTCAGACAAATAAATAAATTAAATATTTAAAAAAAATAATTAAATTCTATCCATTGGGAGCTTTATGTTATTTATCTTTCTCCAGTTTCTTTCACTTAACTTTATATTCTCTAGCTCCATCCTTCCTCTGCACATAGCAAGATTTCATTCTTTTTATTGCTGAATATTAATCCATTGTGTGTAATATGTGCACACACACAAACACACACACACACACGCCTTCTTTATCCATTCATCTATCTGTGGACACTGGCTGCTTCCATACCTTGGCTATTATAAATAATGCTACAATAAACATAGGAGTGCCTTTATCCCTTTGAGTTTGTGGTTTGTTTTTGTTGTTGTTGTTGTTGTTATTTTGTTTTAATTTTGGGAGTAAACACCAAATAGTGTGATTACTAGATCATAAGGGAGTTCTGTCTCTGATTTTGTATGGAACTTTCATACTGTATTCCATAGTGGCTGCACTAGGAAGGCTTGATTGTAGAAATCCCTCTCTGTAACAGAGGTGGATTTGATCATATTCATATTCTGGTTTGGCGGCGTAAGTTCAGACTCTGACTTTTTGGTAGCATAGGCCAGAAGTTTGTTTGTTTGTTTATTTGTTTGTTTTTCATAAGTGACAATTTCTTTGGTGTTTTTTTTTTTTTTTTTTTTTTTTTTATTCTCCTTCCTGTCCTAAAGAAACCTTGACCCTGAGTGTGTATTAACCTCCCTCATGGCTTCTTGGTCAGTAGCTGGAGCTCTGTCTCCTGTCACTAGGGGCAGCCTCAGGAGAATCTGTGTAGAAATCTCACTTGCAGTTCCCTGGTATGTGCAAAGGTAAAACCTTATTCTATATTTTTCTTCCATATTGTCCATTATTGTGGGATCTTTGGGCAGAAAATGGTCTGATTCTGTTCACCATGCCATCAGAGCATTCTTAAGAATAGGTTACAAATTGAACTTTCTGTTTCCCCACACATAAAGATTTTTGTCCTAGGTTTAGCTTTTTCTTTAAATGACTAGATTGCAAGTACTTAAGGCTTTGTGGGTCATACAGTCCTATAACTACGCTGTAGTTATAGCATGAAAGCAGCCATAAATAATACACAAGATAACTGTGTTAGGCTCTATTGCAATAAACCTTCACTTATAAAATCAGCGACTGGGCTGGGTTTTTCCCGTAGGTCATATTTTGCTGAGCTCTGGTTAAATGAAATTTTTATTCTGATTCTCTAAACAGAAATCAGAGATATATGTTTCTTTATAAGAACATACCAACTTACAAGAATTTTCTTAATGTGTACAAGTCCAAATATATGCAAATGTGTATAATAGTGTCTGTGCGGGAGTATATGGATATGGGTAAGAGTGTGTTGGATGGGATTCTGTGCATGCACCTGTGATTTTTTTATCTGGGGAAATTCTACATCTTTTTTCAAATGTTTGAAAATCCAAGGCTTGAAAGATATTAATGACATCATGCAAATATTTCTGAATTCTGAAACTCAAAAATTCCCTTATAAGCTTTTATCTTAACACGTTCCCTTTCCAGCATAAAGATAAGTCATTGCATTTTAAATGATTTCAATACTCTGGTACCCCTTTTCACCTGAATGTGGGCAAGGAAGGGAGAGCAGGTGGGAGAGAAGTGAAAGGCAGTTGGATAAGACAAGATGACAACATCATTTTTGGTTAATTTTAAAGCCATGCCATGCCATTTAAAGTACTTAAGGTCAACTTATTGAACAAAATACTTGTGTCTCACTAATTTAAACTGCTAATTTTAACCTCCTATCAGCAAATCACATACTTGATGTTCAACTTGTGAAGCAGGGTACAAACCACCAATCTGGACTGACTATTATTTTCACCATTAATTGTTGGCTCCAGAATTAAAAAAAAAAAAAAAAAAGTGGAATCATAGCTTTATCTTTTGAATGCAATTGACATTTCTCCTTCTTTTTCCTTCCTTCTGCCCTTCCTCCCTTCCTTTTTTTTTCCTTCCTTCCTCTCTTTCGTTCTCTCTTTCTTTCTCTTTCTTTTTCACTTGGGCTAAGATAGATCTACTACTAAATGCAGGTGTTTATTTCTGACTTATATCCAAAGTTTCTGTGTAAGGTGGTGGAATTGGGTAGGTCATCACAGGCAGATGTTTTGTGCATAAGTCATTTCTTACAGAATAAAGTAAATGAAGAATGTTCTCATAAGTTCTTTCTGAGCCTCTGATGTGACTATCTACATATTAACTTAGAAATATTAAACTAGGGATGCCTGGGTAGCTCAGTGGGGTAAGCCTCTGCCTTTGGCTCAGGTCATGATCTCAGGGTCCTGGGATCGAGGGCCCCACCCTGGCCCCCACCCTACATCAGGCTCTCTGCTCTGCAGGTAGTCTGCTTCTCCCCACTACTGCCTGGCTCTCTACTGTTATCTCTCTGTTAAATAAATAAGGAAAATCTTTTTAATAAAAGAAATATTATACTAAAATTTGAGTACAATATAACAATAAGTATGGATAAGGTTTAAAATGGATGGAGAGATAAAGAGCTTCCAAGACAGACAAGGTTTAAAGGAGTATGTGTCCACCAAGCTGGCACTACAAGAAATGTTAAGGGGAGGTGTATAAAAGAAGGAAAAAACCCAAGAATATCATTGAGTGGTAATTTATGGAGACAATCTATAGAAACAAAGACTTCACAGGTAACATGATGTTGATAAAAACCTATCTCTCAATAATCAATCTCAATGTCCTAAATGTGCACATAAAACAACACAGCATTGCCGATTGGATAAAACGACAGGACCCAACCATATGTTGTCTACAAAAGACTCATTTCTTTTTTTTTTTAACATTTTATTTATTTATTTGACAGAGAGAGAGATCACGGGTAGGCAGAGAGGCAGGCAGAGAGAGAGGAGGAAGCAGGTTCCCTGCTGAGCAGAGAGCCCGATGCGGGTCTAGATCCCAGGACCCTGAGATCATGACCTGAGCCGAAGGCAGAGGCCTTAACCCACTGAGCCACCCAGGTGCCCCCAAAAGACTCATTTCTAACCTAAGGATACATCCAGACTGAAAGTGAAGGGATGGAGAAGCATCTTTCATGCCAATGGGCCTCAAAAGAAGGCTGGGTTAGTGATTCTCATATCAGATAAATTAGATTTTAAACTAAAGATGGTAGTCAGAGATACAGAAGGACACTACATAATTCTTAAAGGGATTATCCACCAAGATGATCTAACAATTGTAAGTATCTACACCCCCAATATGGGAGCAGCCAATTACATAAGAAAATTGTTAATCAAGATAAAGAGTCACATTGATATGAACACATTAATAGTAGGAGATCCCAACACAACACTCTCAGTAATAGAGATATCATCCAAGGAGAAAATTAATAAACAAGAGCATTGAATGACACATTGCACCAGATGGACCTCTTAGATATATACAGAACATTCCACCCTAAAACAACAGAATACTCATTCGTCTCGAGTGCACATGGAACCTTCTCCAGAATAGAGCACATACTGGGTCAGAGATCAGGGTTCAACTGATACCAAAAGACTGGGATTATTCTCTGCATATTCTCAGATCACAATGCTTTGAAACTGGAGCTCAACCACAAGAAAAAGTTCAGAAGGAATTCAAACACCTGGAAGCTAAAGACCACCTTGATTAAGAATTCTTGGATCAACCAGGAAATCAAAGAAGAACTTAAACAATTCATGGAAACCAGTGAGAATGAAGACACTTTGGTCCAAACCTATGGGATACAGCAAAGACGGTCCTAAGGGGGAAATGCATAGCCATCCCAGCTTCCCTCAAAAACATGGAAAAATCCGTAAAACACCAGCAGTCTTTACACCTTAAAGAACAGGAGAATCAACACCAAATTAAGCCAACTCCAGACACAAGAAGGGAAATAATCAGGATTAGAGCTGAGATCAATGAGATAGAAACTAGAGATACAGTAGAACACATCTATGAAATTAGAAGCTGTTTTTTTTTTAAAGAATCAATAAGATCAATAAACCATTGTCCAAACTAATCCAAAAGAAAGAGAGAAGTTCCAAATTCATAAAATTATGAATGAAAAGGTAGAGATCACAACTAACACCAAGGAAATAGAAACTATCAGAAATTATTATCAACAGTTATATGCCAATATGTTCAGCAACCTAGATGAAATGGGTGTATTCCTGGAAAACTATAAACTTCCAAAACTGAATCAGGAAGAAATTGACAACCTGAATGCACCAATATCTAGTAACAAGATTGAAGCAGTGATCAAAAACCTCACAAAAAACAAAAGCCCAGGACCTGACGGATTCCCTGGGGAATTCTACCAAACTTTCAAAGAAGAAATAACACCTATTCTCCTGAAGCTGTTTCAAAAAATTGAAGCGGAAGGAAAACTTCCAGACTCTTTTTACGAAGCCAGCATTATCCTGATCCCCAAACCAGGCAAAGACCTCACCAAAAAGGGGAATTTCAGACCAATATCCCTGATGACTATGGATGCTAAGATTCTCATCCAAATCCTAGCTAATAGGATCCAACAGCACATTAAAAAGACATTCCACCATGACCAGGTGTGATTTATTCCTGGGTTACAAGGATGGTTCAACATTTGCAAATCAATCAATGTGATAGAACAAATCAATAAGAAAAGAGAAAAGAACCACATGGTCCTCTCAATTAATGTAGAAAATGGTTTAAAAATCCAACTTGAACAGTCTGACAGTCAAAATTAATTTGTATGTCACAATGTGAATATTAACTTTTTGAAAAAAAAAAAGAACCTTATTCTTAGAACAGTAAATTTCAACAACGTATCTTAAAGTTCTGTAACAACTAAAAGTGTAATATTGATACATAATAGGCCATGTTATATTTCTTCCTATACATTAAAAAAAAAAACTAATTCTAAAATTATTGTTCCTCTAATTTCACACAGTGGTCCTTCTAGAGTAATTAAATCCAAGTTTTTTTTTTTTTTATTCTTATCATCACTGGAAAAAAAAAACAGTATACATATTTTAAAAATACATATTTATAGGGACACTGTGTGGCACAGTTGGTTAAGTATCTGACTCTGAGTTTTGGCTCAGGTTGTGATCTCAGGGCCATGAGATTAAACTCAGCATTGGGCTCCTTGCTCAGCAAGGAGTCTGCTTTAGATTCTCTCTATCCCTTTCCCTTTGCCCCTGCCTCTTGATCTTCCTCTCCCTCTCCCTAAAACAAGTAAACCTTTAAAAATACATATTTATACATGTTTATATATGTTTATATGTCTACGTGTGTTTATATGTGTGTGTGTGTGTGTATATATATACATATTTAAATACCTATTTATTTATTTATGAATTACTAAATGCAACTGGGCCATGTGGACAAAGACTAAACAATCGCTTGCTAATGATGATGTAGTTTTATTTATGGGGGGAACACCACAATTTATTAATATTAATCCCTCATAAATTTCTTCCATTTCAGACAGCTGTGAAACACCTTTTTTCTATTTTTTATTGTGTTATGTTATTCACCATAAAATACATGGTTAGTTTTTGATACAGTGTTCCAAGAATCATTGTTTATGTATAACACCCAGTGCTCCATGCAATCCATGCCCTCCTTAATACCTACCACCAGGCTTACCCCCACCCTTCTCCCCTCTAAACCGCAGTTTGTTACTCTGAGTCCATGGTCTCTCGTGGTTCGTCTCCCCCTCTGGTTTTCTACAGACTTTTCCTTTCCTTCTCCTAATGTCCTCCATGTTATTCCTTATGTTCCACAAGTAAGTGAAACCATATGATAATGGACCTTCTCTTCTTGACTTATTTCACTCAGCATAATCTCCTCCAGTCCCATCCATGTTGATGCAGAAGTTGGATAATTCATCCTTTCTGATGGCCAAGTCGTTTTTTTTTTTTTTTCTTTCTATGCACTGTCACCCAGCCAAGGTTGTCTGATCACCAGCTTCAAATTTATACACCCCAAATAAGCATTCCATATTTATGTTTTCCTTTTAAAGATGGATGTATTTTTCTCTTTAGATAAGTTGGAAAACCTGCCATATTAGGCATTTAAGGGTCCAGATTAAAAACATGTTTTAAGAAGTGGGTCTGGGAGGGAAGGCCCAAAGGAAATAAGTCTTGAAAAAAATAGGAATGTTTAACCAAAATCCCCCATTCTTGTTCCTCTGTTCGCCTACTAATTTATCCTGATAAATGTTTGTTTATTACTTATGCAATGCTAGGCTCTATTCCAGAAATAAAGATTAATGAACGTAACAGAACAGACAAAAGTCTCTACCATTTTGGAGCTTATATTCTAGTGGAAGAACTCAAACAAGGAAGTCCTACAGAACATGCACAATACAGTCCTATGGTCATGAATGCTGGGAACAATACAAATCAGGAAGGA
The DNA here is from genome assembly GCA_020311275.1 of Eira barbara. Classification (NCBI taxonomy): domain Eukaryota; kingdom Metazoa; phylum Chordata; class Mammalia; order Carnivora; family Mustelidae; genus Eira; species Eira barbara. Next base: position 8,946 of record JAHRIG010000429.1, read on the forward strand.
GGATAAGGACTTTGTGTGGGGAGGAACAAGGGAGACAGGAGAATTCTACAGGTATTAGAACAAAGGTAGTGAAGAATGTTGTGGGTTTGGGTTTCTTTGTGCTAACCTACAGAAACAGGACTAAGGAACACAACAGAGATAGGCCTGATGGTCTCAAGGCTAATAATCATGTCCAAGACACAAGGAACCCCTTTTTTGTGAATGGTTGCTTGCCTCCTTATTCTCTTATCTTTTCCAGTAACTCATGAGAACTCATTTTTTTTCCTTCTGTTCAACCAAGCTTTAGTAGAATTTTCATGTCAATTCTTGGCCAGTAGAGGCCCCGTTGAACTAATTATTGGGAGCAATACTTTCAGTTCCTGACCTTTTCTGTATAATATGCTGCTGTGAAGATTCTAAAGGGGGTGAGATTTTACACTAGATGTTAAAAATTTAGCCTGCCATAATTTTATAGATGGTGGAAGAACATACAAGACTCCTGGGCCAGAGACAAAGAACTGTATTACTCCTGACCTAGCACAGGAAACACAACATGGGTAGGCTGGGAGAGCTGGCAAACCTGCTTTACCCTTTCCTCAAAAGGAGACATCATCTTGAATAACCTATCAGAGAAACATATATGCCTCTATCCTGGAAAGAGACACTGTCTCTTTCTTCTAAGTCTGTTTTCATTTTTTAAAAATATTTTATTTATTCATTTGACAGAGAGAGACCGCAAGTAGGCAGAGCAACAGACAGAGAGAGAGGGGAAAGCAGGCTCCCTGCTCAGGGAGGGGGGGCTCGATCCCAGGACTCGATCCCAGGACCCTGGGATCATGACCTGAGCCAAAGGCAGAGGCTTAACCCACCGAGCCACCCAGGCACCCCTTCTAAGTCTGTTTCCTATATGAAACTTGGAAAAGATCTTTGAGAACAAAAGCTGTCAACAGCCTTTCACGAGATTTGTGGAATCACAAAAGACCTGTGGAGAATTGTTTCCCCACCAGCTTCTTAACTGATAGGCGACATTCCAAGTGCCAGGACTTGCATGCTACCCTAGAGATTGGTCATCTTGGCAATCCTGTCGTCATCTCTGACCACTTCCCTGCCTCTGTAGAGCTTCCAAATCCAGGATTCTGTACCTGTTATTTTATAATAAAATGTAATTAAATTATATTAAAATACAACTGACCTGCATCTTAGAGAAATTTGATGAAGCAGAAGTTTGACTTAAATAGTCAAAGCTTCTCCTATAATATTTCAGGGTACAATATGTTTTATCTATTTTCATCCCATAAGGAAGGGTTGTGAAAAGTAATTTATTTTAGTGTGTTAATAATCAATGATGGATTGAATTAATTACACTTGCAAGGATATTTGTGTTTTATCAAGTCTATATCATAACCAAAGGAACAGTCATTATCTGTACTAGCAATAAAGGTTAATGGAAACGTTGTTCCCTTTTTAGAAAGATAGAGAAGATGGATAGATAGATGGATCAGAAAGAGCCTTTGTGACCAATCTGTGTGACGCCATCTGATTTAGAAAAGGACTTCATCCTTTGAGTAGAGTGTGTGACCTTAGCTGCCTAAAGCAGGCCTGGTGACCCAGACCTGCTTTATCCAGAGCAGCTCTGCTTTCTTTGTTGTGTGGTGGATCCCCACTACAGGTTTCTTTGAATTAAGAGCTTTCCAGCTCAAGAAAGGACAACAGCAGCAGCAGTAGCAACAAAAATCATGAGAAGGTCACTGGTCTAATTTGTTGATGATTTGGAGCTGTCCATACCTGAGTTCTTGCCTCTTCTTTTGAGGAGGCAGTATTTGGAACAGATTATATCTACCTTTGTTTTTTATTATCCACAGGGCTAAGTTTTTAAATCCAAGCCTACCACATTAATATCTGGAAACAATACATTAGTTCATGGTAATGCAGTAGCTCCATATTCTAGAGAACAAATGATTGATGGAATGTGTAAAAACATTGAAAAATATTCAGATCACCTGGGGAAAACCTGTCTTTCCATTTACTTAAGGGGCATTTGCTGCTAATTTCTACTATCCATGCTCATAGAAGAAACATTTTCTTTCTGTTATATTTAGTGGGACAGAATGCAGTGTCCATGAGACCTGGGAACTTGCAACAATCTATGAATGTGACTTTGGAGTTCTAGGGTCAAGCCAAATTAGATGTGCATAATTGGTGGAAATTTGCATTATGACTTTCCAGAAAAATTGGTTCTTCCTTCTATGATTGTATTCCCAGAATATCCAATTATTTCAACTCAACGAAGTATACCAAAGACCTCTGTTCTGGTGACTCAATCATTAAAACTTCATGACAAAAAGATACTTGATTATAAGATCCAGTAGAATTACTGTTTCCCAGAATTAAAAAAAAAAAAAAAGTGCTCTTTTTTCCTAGGGATATTATTTTTCTTGTGGGGAAAAAAAAAGCATTAGAAAAAGTACAGTCATTCCTTTTCCTCTCCCCTCCCCCAAGTAAATATTTTTAAAGTTTAAAGCTAATTTTAATTTCAAGTTGGTTATTACCCTCATGGAGAAAGGAACTTTTAATAATTCCTTAAATAGCATCCATGTTTTTAATGTCTGTAGAAACAGATGCAAAGTATTCCTAGTCTGTAGTAAAGTCATCCTGGTCAGTCTCACTCCACTGCCCCTCCGCTTCGGGACATGTTTGCCTTTACTCTGCATGATCATTTGCTAAACATGGAGGGATCATCTGTGTACTTTGGTTGACAGCATTGAGTCCTGTCTAGGGCTAGGGTGCCTCCCTGCAGGAGTTACATAAATAAATTCCCGTCACTTTTTCTACTGCTCATTAAACCTAGGAAATCAACATGCTTCTCTGTGCACATGGGCTCCTAGGAAGAATTCTCCTAAGAATTGTCAAATACTGCTTGATAACTGAGCTAGTTCCAGTTTCAAGCATGTGAACTTGCTGTTCTGGACCATACCGTACATGCACAATGTTACTCAAATTTAATGTGGATATTAGAAAACAAAAAATAAAAACAAAACGAATGAAACAAAAAACTACATACTCACAAGAATTCTTATAAACGGAAGATGGCAGAGAAGTAGCAGGCTGAGACGACATCAGGTATCAGGAGATCAGCTAGATAGCATATCTAACCATTGTGAACACCTACAAATCCAACGGGAAATCAAAGAGAAGAAGAGCAACAAGTCTAGAAAGAGAAAATCAATCACATTCTGAAAGGTAGGACCTGCGGAGAAGTGAATCCAAAGAGACGGGAAGATAGACCGCGGGGGTAGGGGCCGGCTCCCGGCAAGCAGCGGAGCAACGGAGCACAAAATCGGGACTTTTAAAAGTCTGCTCCACGGAGGGACATCGCTCCAGGGGCTAAACCGGGGAGAAGCCCTGGCGGGGTCAGCATAACCCCACGTCCCGCAGGGTCACAGAAGGACCGGGGGTCTCTGAGTGCCGCAGAGCTCACAGGTATTAGAGCGGAGAAGCCGGATACAGTGACAAAGCCAAGGAGTGAGCTCATAGCCCGGGGTTATTTTGTGCTGCTCACAGGCTGGGTGGGCTCGGAGCACAGCTGGAGGCTACGGAGATGGAAGCGACCGGGAGCTTTTCTCGAGGTACCAGCAATTGACTGCTTTCCTCAAGGCGTGACCGCAGGCCAGTGAGGCGGGGCGGTTGGTCGCTTTTCTCTGAGGGCACACTGAGGAGCGGAACCCCAACCTCTCGGCTCCTCTGGGCCGAGAGATTTGGAGGCCGCCATCTTCTTTGCGTCCTCCGGAACTCTAAAGAAAGCACTCAGGGAAAAAAAGCTCCCAAAAGCGAAACGAGCGGATTACTTAGCCCGGCCCCTGGCAAGGGCGGTACAATTCCACCTGAGGCAAAGACACTTGAGAATCACTACAAGAGGCCCCTCCCCCAGAAGATCAACAAGAAACCCAGCCAAGACCAACTTCGATCACCAAGAACAGCGGAATTCCACAGCAGGAGAAAGCAAACCTTATCTAGACAAAATGACAAGGTGGAAAAACTCACCTCAAAAAAAAAAGAACAAGAGGTAGTACTGAAGGCTGGAGACCTAATGAATATGGACATTGGTAATATGACAGATCTAGAGTTCAGAATGACAGTTCTCAAAGTTCTAGCCGGGCTTGAAAGAGGCATAGAAGATATTAGAGAAACCCTCTCCGGAGAGATAAAAGCGCTTTCTAGAGAAATAAAAGAACTAAAATCTAACCAAGTTGAAATCAAAAAAGCTATTAATGAGGTGCAATAAAAAATGGAAACTCTCACTGCGAGAATAAATGAGGCAGAAGAAAGAATTAGTGACATAGAAGACCAAATGACAGAGAATAAAGAAGCTGAGCAAAAGAGAGACAAACAAATACTGGACCACGAGGAGAGAATTCGAGAGATAAGCGACACCATAAGATGACACATTAGAATAATTGGGATTCCAGAAGAAGAAGAAAGAGAGAGGGGAGCAGAAGGTATATTGGAGACAATTATTGGAGAGAATTTCCCTACTAAGGCAAAGGGAACAAACATCAAAATCCAGGAGATGCTAAGAATGCCCTTCACAATCAATAAAAATAGGTCCACACCTCGTCACCTTATAGTAAAATTTACAAGTTTTAGCGACAAAGAGAAAATCCTGAAAGCAGCACTGGAAAAGAAGTCTGTAACATACAAGGGTAAAAACATTAGATTGGCAGCAGACCTATCCACAGAGACCTGGCAGGCCAGAAAGAACTTGCATGATATATTCAGAGCACTAAATGAGAAAAACATGCAGCCAAGAATACTATATCTGGCTAGGCTATCATTGAAAATAGAAGGAGAGATAAAGAGCTTCCAGGACATACAAAAGCTGAAAGAATTTGCAAACACCAATCCAGCTCTACAGGAAATATTGAAAGGAGTCGTATAAGCAAAGAGATACCCTAAAAGTAATAGATCAGAAAGAAACAGAGACAATATACAGTAACAGTCACCTTACAGGCAATACAATGGCACTAAATTCATATCTCTCAATAGTTACCCTGAATGTTAATGGGCTTAATGCCCCAATCAAAAGACACAGGGTATCAGAATGGATAAAAAAACAAAACCCATCAATATGCTGCCTACAAGAAACTCATTTTAGACCCGAAGACACCTCCAGATTTAAAGTGAGGGGGTGGAAAACAATGTATCATGCTAATGGACATCAGAAGAAAGCTGGGGTGGCAATCCTTAGATCAGATCAATTAGATTTTAAGCCAAAGACTATAATAAGAGATGACGAAGGACACTATATCATAATCAAAGTGTCTGTCCAACAAGAAGACCTAACAATCTTAAATATCTATGCCCCTAACATGGGAGCAGCCAACTATATAAACCAATTAATAACAAAATCAAAGAAATACATCAACAGTAATACAATAATAGCAGGGGACTTTAACACTACCCTCACTGAAATGGACAGATCATCTAAGCAAAAGATCAACAAGGAAATAAAGGCCTTAAATGACACACTGGACCAGATGGACATCACAGATATGTTCAGAACATTCCATCCCAAAGCAACAGAATATACATTCTTCTCTAGTGCCCATGGAACATTCTCCAGAATAGACCACATCCTGGGTCATAAATCAGGTCTCAATCGGTACCAAAAGATTGAGATCATTCCCTGCAT
>JAHRIG010000429.1:15400-35874 GCA_020311275.1 Eira barbara
ACAGCCTAAACCCAGCAGGAGAAGAGAAATCATAAAGATCAGAGCAGAAATCAATGAAATAAAAACTAAAAAATACAATAGAACAAATCAACAAAACTAGGAGCTGGTTCTTTGAAAGAATTAATAAGATTGACAAACCCCTGGCCAGACTGATCAAAAAGAAAAGAGAAAGGACGCAAATAAATAAAATCATGAATGAAAGAGGAGAGATCACAACCAACACCCAAGAAATACAAACAAATTATAAGAACATACTATGAGCAACTCTACGCCAACAAATTTGACAATCTGGAAGAAATGGATACATTTCTAGAGACATATAAACTACCACAACTGAATCAGGAAGAAATAGATAACCTAAACAGACCCATAACCAGTAAGGAGATTGAAACAGTCATCAAAAATCTCCAAACAAACAAAAGTCCAGGACCAGATGGCTTCCCAGGGGAATTCTACCAAACATTTAAAGAAGAATTAATTCCTATTCTCCTGAAACTGTTCCAAAAAATAGAAATGGAAGAAAACTTCCAAACTCATTTTATGAGGCCAGCATCACCTTGATCCCAAAACCAGACAAGGATCCCACCAAAAAAGAGAATTACAGACCAATATCCTTGATGAACACAGATGCGAAAATTCTCACCAAAATACTGGCCGATAGGATCCAACAGCACATTAAAAGGATTATTCACCACGGCCAAGTGGGATTTATCCCAGGGCTGCAAGGTTGGTTCAACATCCGCAAATCCATCAATGTGATACAATACATTAATAAAAGAAAGAGTAAGAACTATATGATACTCTCAATAGATGCTGAAAAAGCATTTGACCAAGTGCAGCATCCCTTCCTGTTTAAACTCTTCAAAGTGTAGGGATCGAAGGCACATACCTCAATATTATCAAAGCTATCTATGAAAAACGTACTGCAAATATCATTCTCAATGGAGAAAAACTGAAAGCTTTTCGACTAAGGTCAGGAAAACGGCAGGGATGTCCGTTATCGCCACTGCTGTTCAACATAGTACTAGAAGTCCTAGCCTCAGCAATCAGACAACAAAAAGAAATTAAAGGCATCCAAATTGGCAAAGAAGAAGTCAAACTATCACTCTTTGCAGATGATATGATACTGTATGTGAAAAACCCAAAAGGCTCCACACCAAAACTGCTAGAACTTATACAGGAATTCAGTAAAGTGTCCAGATATAAAGTCAATGCACAGAAATCAGTCGCATTTCTTTACACTAACAACAAGACAGAAGAAAGAGAAATTGAGGAGTCAGTCCCATTTACAATCGCACCCAAAACCATAAGATACCTAGGAATAAAACTAACCAAAGAGGCAAAGAATCTGTACTCAGAAAACTATAAAGTACTCATGAAAGAAATTGAGGAAGACACAAAGAAATGGAAAAATATTCCATGCTCATGGATTGGAAGAACAAATATTGTGAAAATGTCTATTCTACCTAAAGCAATCTACACATTTAATGCAATCCCTATCAAACTCCCATCCACTTTTTTTTAAAGAAATAGAACAAATAATCCTAAAATTTATATGGAACCAGAAAAGACCTTGAATAGCCAAAAGAATACTGAAAAAGAAAGCCAAAGTCGGTGGCATCACAATTCCACACTTCAAGCTCTATTACGAAGCTGTCATCATCAAGACAGTATGGTACTGGCACAAAAACAGACATATAGATCAATGGAACAGAATAGAGAGCCCAGAAATACACCCTCGACTCTATGGTCAACTAATCTTCGACAAAGCAGGAAAGAATATCCAATGGAAAAAAGACAGCCTCTTCAACAAATGGTGCTGGGAAAATTGGACAGACACATTCAGAAAAATGAAATTGGACCATTTTCTTACACCGCACTTGAAAATAGACTCAAAATGGATGAAGGACCTCAATGTGAGAAAAGATTCCATCAAAATCCTTGAGGAGAATGCAGGCAGCAACCTCTTTGACCTCAACTGCAGCAACTTCTTCCTAGGAACATCGCCAAAGGCAACAGAAGCAAGGGCAAAAATGAACTATTGGGATTTCATCAAGATCAAAAGCTTTTGCACAGCAAAGGAAACAGTTAACAAAACCAAAAGACAACTGACAGAATGGGAGAAGATATTTGCAAACGACATATCAGATAAAGGGCAAGTATCCAAAATCTATAATGAGCTTATCAAACTCAGTACCCAAAGAACAAATAATCCAGTCAAGAAATGGGCAGAGGACATGAGCAGACATTTCTGCAAAGAAGACATCCAGATGGCCAACAGACACATGAAAAAATGTTCCACATCACTCGGCATCAGGGAAATACAAATCAAAACCATAATGAGATACCACCTCACACCGGTCAGAATGGCTAAAATTAACAAGTCAAGAAATGACAGATGCTGGCAAGGATGCGGATAGAGGGGAACCCTCCTACATTGCTGGTGGGAATGCAAGCTGGTGCAACCACTCTGGAAAACAGTGTGGAGGTTCCTCAAAAACTGAAAATAGAACTACTGTATGACCCAGCGATTGCACTACTGGGTATATATCCTAAAGATACAAACGTGGTGCTCCGAAGGGGCACGTGCACCCGAATGTTTATAGCAGCAATATCCACAATAGCCAAACTGTGGAAAGAACCTATATGTCCATCAACAGATGAATGGATAAAGGAGATGTGGTATATATACACAATGGAATACTATGCAGCCATCAAAAGACATGAAATCTTGCCATTTGCGATGACGTGGAGGGAACTAGAGGGTATCATGCTTAGTGAAATAAGTCAATCAAAGACAGACAACTATCATATGATCTCTTTGATATGAGGAAGTGGAGATGCAATGTGGGGGGGCTGGGGGGAGGTAAGAAAAGAAAAAATGAAAAGATAGGATTGGGAGGGAGACAAACCATAAAAGACTCAATCTCAAAAAACAGACTGAGGGTTGCTGGGGCAAGGGGGGACGGGAGAGGGTGGTGGGGAAATGGACATTGTGGAGGGTATGTGCTATGATGTGTGCTGTGAAATGTGTAAACCTGGCGATTCACAAACCTGTACCCCTGGGGATAAAAATACATTATATGATTATTAAAATGAAAAAAAATAAAAATAAAAAAATAAATTCTTATAGACAGGCTCCCTTCTCCAAAAAGTAAATAGCATTTTGCTTTTGTCCCAATGAGTTTTCTGACCATTTACTTTGCATATCTCAATGATTGCTCTTCAAACAGTTGTAGTGAATGTATTTTAATTTTTATTTCCATTTATTGTCTGTATTTCAGCCTTATATAGTATTGAAGTTATCAACTTTGCAACTCTTCAGTCATTTTGGCATCTTTATCTATCTAAACTGTCTTTTACATCTCTACTTTCAAATTTACTAGTTTAAAATTTATATATAAAAATGTGTTCATTCAAACAATTACTTCTCAATTTATAATATTGTTCATTTGGGTTTCCTATGTTTTTATCAGTACTTTGCCAAAGAGTTAACTGTTTTTCTTTTTAAAAATAGATACTGTGGTTGATTGATTTTTCCTGGTTTATATGTTTCTGTTTTTTTTTTCAATTTTGTACTAAATAATTAATTTAAAAACTGTGAAATAATACAGACTTGGAAGAAAATTTTTAGCTTAAAAATTCATATGTTGGGAAAAATACTGAACTAATTTACATATCTATTTTGTAGAGAAAGAAAACTGAAAAAGAAAATTAAAGATAAAGATGGCAGTTAATGATATTGAAATAAAAAATAAGAATGCACAAGTCAATTAAACAGTGATTTTTATAATGATTAAGAAAATTCAGATAAACAAAACTAAAATCAAAATATTTAAAAGATACATTATTACCTATCACACATACTTGAAAAATGAGAAAATATTATAACTTCCTGCCAATAATTAAAAAAATAGGCCATGTACCAACAACTTCTAGGAAAACAGAGCTTATCAAAAATACATGAAGATAATTTGAAATCTAATATTCCTATAACTACAAATGAAACATCCATAATTTCAAATTCTCCCTCAAAGGAAACTCTGGATTAAGGCAACTATTCTGAATAAATAAATGAGTATTTCATAGACTATTTCATAGAATAAAACATTAACACACACTTTTCAGGTCAACACAAACCTGACAACTAAATACAATTCAATACTAGAAAGATGTAAGTATTCCCCAAGTTACTCCATATATTCAATGTGACGACAGCATTCCAAACTGTATTACAGTCTTATGGTAGAACTTGACAAGTGATTTTAACTTTATGTGAAACTCTGAAGGCCAAGGATAGACATGGGGAAATAGAAGATGAGGAAGATATGCTTTTACTGTGTATCCAAAGTTTTGAGAAAGTAGGATTTGGAGTCCTAAAAAATAGAAATAAACTAGTGGAACTCAAAAGAGTTTAGATGAAGCCCAGGACATGGTTTAAAGGGAAAAAAATAAATGGTATTACAAAACATTGGGAAAGAATTGTCCTTTTCAGTAAATGGTGCTAGATCAATTGCATAACCTTGGGGAAGAAAATAAAGCTTGGTGTTCACCTTACATCACACACAAAATTCAATCACAACAGAAATCAATAGGTAAAATGCAAAATAATTAAATTCCAGAAGTTAATATAGGCGATTATCCAATGGTCTTGCAATAGGCCAAGATTTAATCAATAGGACATTCAAAAATAAGCACTAAACAGAAAGGTAAAAACTGATAAATGGATCTATGTGTCAGATATATATGCCAAACCAATTAGAACTGCATTGTTTATTAATCAAAAAGTAGAAACCACCCAAATACCCCTCAGCAGCAGGATGCATACATAAACTGTGTTTTATTAATAGAATGGAATACAATGCATCATTAAAAATCAACAAACTGCAGCTCCCTACAACAGAGATGGATCTCAGAGATAAAAATTTGAATGCAAGAAGCCAGACCCACGTGTATACATCTTGTATGATTTCATTTACATAAAACAAAATGAAAAACTAAACAGTGGTGTTTAGACAACGTAAAGCTCTAAATAAATGCAAAGGAATAGATGTCAAAGTATAGGTAACATTACATGAGAGGTTGAGAGGGGCGATGGTCCCCAGGCTATGTTCAGCCTCTTGACCTGTGTCTAAGTTAACCACACGTTTACTTTGATCTATGTCATTGGGCTGTAGAATTCTGTGTTCTTCATACATTTTATTACATGCAACTCGTAATGAGCTAAAAAAAAAGGGGGGGGGGAGGAGGAACAATGAGGAGAGAGAGAACAGAGAGGGATGAGGGGAGAGTCTCTATGTTGTCCTCAGGGTATCCGATAGTATTTCTGAGAAACTTCTCTGAAATCCATATGGCGTATTAATTTTGGTGTATTTAAATGTGGGTTTCCAGGTCCTCACTAAACGCTAGTTCATCTTTACCAGTATTCAGAAAACTCTAAAATCTGGATAAGCAATGTTATCTGTTAACAACTGAAGTCACAAAAAGGACACAGGTCATCAACATCAAACATGGTATTTGCAGTTTCGTCTGGCTGGTCGCCTTTTCCACTTCAGAGAAGTCCACATTCCCTTGTTTGTTTCCCGTGGAACTCTTTTCAAAAGGGTCCTGGAGTTGGGGCGCCTGGGGGGCTCAGTAGGTTAAGCCTCTGCCTTTGGCTCGGGTCATGATCCCAGGGTCCTGGGATCGAGCCCCACATCTGGCTCTCTGCTCAGCTAGGAGCCTGCTTCCCTCTCTCTCTCTGCCTGCCTCTCTGCCTACTCGTGATCTCCGTCTTTCAAATAAATTAATTAATTTTTTAAAAAAAAAGTGTCCTGGAGATATGAGTTAAAATATTACAAAGAAGCACCCTGTGTACAGGAAGCACACTGTGTCATCTTTGTTAAGTATAACAAAGGAAAATTCTGTCCAATCTGTCCCTGTCTCTGGACACAAACAAAATCAATTGATGACTACTTGATAGTAATTTAAGTGTTGATGTTTGACTTCATTATAATATTACATTATAGAATCCACTACAATTACCTGAGATTTGATGCTTAATGACTTTTAATATCTTATTCTATTTATTTTAAAGCCCATTTTAGATGAAAATCCTTCCTCGAAGGAAGTAACACTGAAATGGAAGTCTGTTATATAAATGCATAAAAATTATGCTATTCCAAGGCTCATGTTGGAGGGTATGGGCAATAGTCAGAATCTTGAGCTTGCCCTCAGGGGTATGGAACACATTCTGACCATTCCATTCATGTGTTCCATATGTTAGTAGAAATCCCATTATTTAAATAAAAATGTATATAATAGAGTCAGCATAGGTAATAATTCTCTTGGAAATGAAAATTTACACATTTTCATGACCCAATCTGTTTTGGGATTGTGGTAAATGACTTATTCGGCTTCACATTTGTTAGGTGACCCTCATGGCTTTTCAAGCAGTGTTTAAGAAGGCCAAGTTAGCAGCTTCGCTCAAGAAGAAAAAGTGATCTTTAAATTGGAAAACTTGAGCTTTCTAAATCCTAATAACAAGAGAAAAGATCTTCCCTGGAAGGGAAATTTAATAGTCAGTTATTTGATTAAGGTGCATCCAAAACTAGCAAAACATACTCATTTGTATTCAGTTCTCAGAGCAAACTGAATGTGATGGAGAGTTTCTAAGATCATAAAAATCTTGCATTGTGTTAAAAACTATTTTTTGTCTAGATTTTTAAAAGCTGTCTTTGCTCTTATTATTTGTGTTTTCTTTATGCACTTGAGTGGCACGAGGTGTTCTGTACTACACAAAGTTTGGTCAGCATTCTGGGCAGGCTACAGATGAAGATTTCCAGAACCTTTACTATGTTACTATTTCTGCTCTCCCAACCTTCCTCTCCCACCTAATTTAGAGCAATGCTTTCTCTAGCACCAGTGGAAAGGTGTTGAAAGGTCAAGGAGAGCATGTGACACCTAACTGTAATTTCACACTAGCACTTTGCAACATAGTTAGAGATGCTTAAAAATAGTTCACCTTTTCTTTCTATATGGTGATCACAGTCTTGTCTCTTGTGATGTAATGAAATTAATTTGGCAGAAACAAGGGAGCTGGTTGATACATTTTGTGTTCATACTGATTGAAGAGTAAACGGAGGCTGGATTTCTCTCAGAATTTCTTCATTTTTTCCAACTGTGGAGGAAGAAGAAGAGAAGACAATTGCTATATTTCTGAATTTGTATTAATCTCTTTAATCCAAATACGCAGATCAATGACCGTGAATATGTTTGTCTTTGAGAGCAGGTGATCATTCTGCTCATCGGCTTGTCGACTTGTTCTACTAATTAATTCTACTTTTTCTATTTAATTTTACTAAGTAATAGACTAATAGACTTTTCCTGCTAATTAATTCTCCTAACCTACTAGATTGTTCTGCTAATCAGCTTGCACCATTTGTACAACACGCCTGTTCCTGTGACAGGTGTGAGTTTCTATAGCCCATCAGTTCCATCTTCATATACTGACTTTCACAGTCTCATAAGAATCTTCAGGAAATTTTCAAGAAAGAATTTCAGAAAGACCTATCATCACGTAGCTTACTTTTTTTCCACTTGGTAATGTACTGAGAACAGTTGTGACACTCTCGATATCTGTGAGTACTTAATGCTGTTATTTTTCAAAACTTTATTTTTCCTGCTCTTAAAGCTCAAATATCGGAAAGCCCACTCCGTGGCATATCAAATATGTTATAAAGATATAAAGACATATTTGTTCCAAAGTAATAGTTTTCTTCTTTTTCTTTTAATTCTATTTTGATATTAGCTATTTTAAAACACTAATCCTTGAACTCACATTCTGAAATTTTAGAATTTCATTCTGCATGTACGGATGGGCAATCCTAATGGGAATTCCTTTAAAACAAGACAATAGAAATATCAGCAAACAAAAGTCTGCAATTAAATCATCTAACATCATAGGTCTGAGGCATCATGTGCAGATGAACCACTGAACAAGAACACCAGGCTTCAGGTGACATTCACCCAGCAGATGATCATGCAAGAGATGGGGATATTAAGGCCTATGGGTGCCAATGTATGGCCTTTAAAAATGCAGTTAAATGCATGCATCACTCTTTTTTTTAATATTAGAATTAAATGGAGCCACATAAATGGGAAGCAAACTTTTTTCATTTATTATTTTGCTCTTCAAAAGCTCGAAGAAAATAAAATCCCTTTTTAAAATTCCTCCATAGATGGAAACCGTTCTCATCTGTGGGATGATATTTAAGCTTCACATAACCTATGTAAATGCTTCTTACTTCCCTTTTATCTGTTTCAGTGTGCATCCCTGACATTTGTAGGCCAAAATATAGACTTCCTGTTGGCTAATTTAACATCTGCAGATTGTATTCTGTAGGAGGAACTGAATAACTTAGATGTCCTAAAATTCTTTATGCTGGTTCAGAAAGCTTGGCCTGCCTCTGAGACCTGTCTCCCAGCCAGGAACACTCAGAGTGAATTTGGAACTGAATGAGTGAAATAGAGTGACTGTGTGCATGTGACAATTCCCAGGGATGAGCTCCCTAATAATTTACTGCTCTCCTTCTAGAATTAAGGACATTTCACATGTAAAACATTCCTCCCTTCTTCCGCTTTAATCTCCCTGACTCAGTGTAGATTCATTAAGCACTATAAATGAGCACTTAGGAAAGTCTCGTGTGTGCATGGGAGCTCACAAGGTCTTACGAGAAGTAAAAAGAACAGAATATTCCAGAAAGCTGGTAATCTGATAGAAGCTAAACCACCATTTAAAAGTTCTATGTAAGCAAGTATATCCGATCAAGGTACAAATGCCTGAGTGTCCTCAGCGTAAAGGAGCATTCAAAGTGAAATAAAATTACTCAAATCAGTCTTCTTAGAGAGATCCATTCTTAAGCCAAGCATGAGAAGAAAGTGACCAGCAGACAGTGGGGAAGGAAACTGGCTACCTTCTAGTCAGCGGTGATTTCATAAAGTAAAACACCTCATGAGATGGCCTCATGGCTTCATTTATTTTGCCTTTTAATAATCATCACATTTGGTTTCTTTTGTTTATTAAATTATTGAACTGCCATCTCTATTAAAACTGTAATGTTTTTACACAAAACTGGCATAATTTGTGTAAGATTGCATTCCCAGAAATCAGCATTGCCTAAAGCAGGACTGGCCAATTGGTAGGCCTTTGTCAAATTATCTAATAACAGGTAGAGATGGAAACAAGTAAGTCATAAACAAGGTTCACTTTATCAGGAAAAAACTGCCCTCCCATTGCAGAAATGTCATTATCACCCCAAATTGCACCCACGAATGAAACCTTGTTCTCCAATTCAGATATATTAATGCTTCCTCCTCCCTGAGGAATTTGCATAAACCGGCTGAAGTTTCTTCATGTGGATACAAATTGTTTTTGTCATAGAAGTGAACCCAGAGAAACATCAGTGTGCCCCTCGCTAAAATGTAAAAACTCAGAAATCACATTGCTGGGGCTTATCATTCCCAGTGAGTCCCCAACAACACAGACACCCCAGTTATGACAGAGACACCAGCAGACAAACTGCGGTTTAGAGAAGGCAGGTGACCATCAACAGAAAGCAAGACTGCAGACTTGGGAATCCTCCTTTCTGCTGGGAGAACAGAGAAAACAAGAGTCAAACTATTTCTAAATTAACAATTGCTATCAGATTCAAATACAGCTCTTGGGTAACTGAGAAGTGTTAATAAAACCTATTTTTGTTTTTTAAAGATATGGATGCTATACACTGAGAGAGAACCCATTCTTTTTTTTACCTGGGACTTGAAACTTTCCCGTTCGATGTGATCCAGCAGAGGTAAGCGCAGGGTCATCTCTGGACCTGGATGGTCACTTGGTATTCACAGAGGTGCTGACAATTGAACTGAGTTTTAGGAAGGTGTAAGACTTAGAGGAAGGTGTAGGTGAGGTCATCCAGACAAAAGAAACATCACGAGTGACACATATGTTTTAAGCAGGGTATTGACTTGAACTGGTTGAGTTATACATGGTTTGCTTTGATGGCAGTGGTGGGTGTTAAGAGGTAAAGCAGAGAAATTAAGATGAATGTTTACAAACTGATTATATCTGTACAAATAGCACCAAAAATGAAAAGAATACTAGAATACGGTCCATATTTCCTAATTATTCTCTCATGTTCTCTTCCACTCACTGATGCATGGAAAGATAACAACAGTCCTGACTTCTAAAATTCCTGTCCTTTTTTTTTTTTTTTTTTCCTTTAACTGTATGTGAATGAGAGAAATAGCGTACTTTTTGTTTGGGGCCTTTTTCATTCAGTTTCATTAACTTTATGGGTTTCGGCTATGTTGTTACATGATTTAGATATTTCATCTTATTGCCATGTAATCAGTGTGACTATAGCAACATTTATTTAACCCTTTTATTGCTGGAAGGTTTTTGATTAGACTCTAAGTTTTTGAGGACTTAAAATCGTGCTATTGCTAGGGCGCCTGGATGGCTCAGTTGGTTAAATGTCCAATTCTTGATTTCAGCTTAGGTCATGATCTCGGGGTTTGGCTGTCTCCCCACTCATGGGGCACCTCCTTGAGATTTTCTCTCTCTCCTCTCCCTCTGCCACCACCCCCTCCTTGTGCACTCTTGCTCTGTCTCTCTCTCAAATAAATAAACCTTTAAAAACAAAAACAAAAACAAAAACAAATACTGCTATTCCAATGAACATTCCAGTACATATTTTTGGATGGAATTTTGTGTGCATTTCTTTCAGGCTTAACTATAGGAGTAGAAATCCAAGAGAATTTGAAATGCATTTCAGGTTTTAGTAGAGATTGCCAAACATATTTTTCCAAGAAGTACCAACTTACACTGCTGTCAGCAATACAAGAGAGTTACTATTCTCTATATTTTATCTAAAACGTGGGTTTTTTGTCATTATTATTGATCTCCACAAATCTGGTGGATTTGCGGTTAGTACATGATGGTGGTTTTAACTGACATTTATCAAATGATCCAAGAAAAAAAAAAGAAAGAAAGAAAAAAAATACTCTGCAGTTTTTGTTTTGTGTGGTTATACATAGTTTCTTGTATGTTCTCCTTATACATGTTTTCTCAGGAATAATGGGAATGAATATACTTCTCCACTTTATCCATTGACGTTTTACTCTCTTAATAGTTGATAAACAAAAGTTCTTAATATAATTCCTGAATCGTTAACACATTTTGAATCCAATACAGAAATTTTGATCTTCTCTAGTGTCTTCAAAGTGCAACTTTGGCCTCTGGAAGTTGCATTTCATGCATGTATGATATATATTTAAAATACATGGTGTTAGACCTTGGAGTCCACTATGTTGTCCTAATGTGCCTGGGTGCACAGTTTAGGAACTACAGAGACAGTGTGAATTCATATTTCTTCTGTCTGCTTTAGCCAATGTTACTTTGAAGGTGTTTGCCGATAAATCAATCGGCAAATAAAGGTATTAATGATTACTTCATATGATCTTCTCTTCAGACCTGTCATCATATTCTTTATTTAATCTTGATAGTGTGTTATTTTTCTTTTGCATCTTTTATTTTTCTTGAACAAATGATTAAGGAGCGTATTTTTTTAGCACATTGTCCTATTTAAAAAGTAAGGTTTGGTTTAAATTTCATATTATACCTTTGTTTTTTATTTAATTTTTTATGTTATATTGCTTTATTAATTAATCAGTAGTATAATTGGTCATCGATGCAGAATATTTTTTTAAACTTCTGTTTCCAGGTATAAATACTTAAAAAAAATACTCAACCTTTTATTTTTATGTATTTTTATTATGTTCAACAAGCCAACATATGAGACATCATTAGTTTTTGATACAATGTTCAGTGATTCATTAGTTACCTATAACACCCAGTCCTCAATGCCACCTGTGACTTTTAAAATTAGGACAAAACATTTTAAAATTCTTACTTTAAGGAATCATAAGTGGATTTAGTCATCCTAGTATTTCTTACCACTTATTTTTTCATTTCTGAAGTGTGTTATTCATTTATTAACTCCTTCCTCCTTATTGTCACCTCATTTGAGATTTTCATTTTAAAATAGTTAATAAGGGGAACCTGGGTGGCTCAGTGGGTTAAGCCCCTGCCTTCAGCTCAGGTCATGGTCTCAGGGTGCTGGGATCAAGCCCCGCCTTGGACTCTCCACTTGGCGGGTGCCTGCTTCTTCCTCTCACTCTGCCTGCCTCTCTGCCTACTTGTGATCTCTCTCTGTCAAATAATTTTTTTTAAACCTTAAAAAATAAAATAAAATAGTGAATAATTATTTTTATCTGCCTTATGAGTGTGAACCTAAGTCAGATTTTCATTGTATGTAAGGTGTTACTTTACTCTTTCCTCAGTGATAACTTCACACAGTGTTTGACCTCTATGTTGAGTTATTCATATGGTATGAGATTAGTTGTCTGAAAACCTTAAGAACACAAGAGAAATTTGGATAATTTTTGTACCTCAACAAAGTATTGGAATTAA
Organism: Eira barbara; assembly: GCA_020311275.1. Classification (NCBI taxonomy): domain Eukaryota; kingdom Metazoa; phylum Chordata; class Mammalia; order Carnivora; family Mustelidae; genus Eira; species Eira barbara. The sequence continues at coordinate 27,909 of JAHRIG010000429.1, forward strand.
GATGTTTATAGTAATTGCTTTTATTTATTTTTTTAATATTCTTGGAACGTTAGTGGTAAGACCTTTTTACATTCTCACTATAGCAGTTTGTCTTCTCTTTGTATCCATTTTCCTCTCTTCTGGTGTCACTGTTGTTACAGGTTGTTACAATTTTCTTGATGGTTTCAAAGGACAAACTTCTGAACGTTTGGCTTTGTAAATTTACTGTTTATTTCCTACATCATTGATTCCTTACTGAATTATTTCCCTTCTTCTCCATCCTTGTCATTTAATTTGTTCTTCTCTAGCTTTATAAGATGGACATTTAGATCCTTAATCTTAGGCCTTTCCTATTTTCTATCATAAGAATGTAAAGCTATGTTTTTTTCTCTAAGCATAATAAATGCCTTCTGAAAATATTGGTATGTAATATGTTCATTATAATTTATTTAAAATCACTTGTAATTTTCTAAATTGACCCGTGAATTCTTCTTTTTTGACCTATGTGTTATTAAAAAGCAAGTTGTTGTTATTCTTTTTAGATACTTAGGACTTTCCCAGGTATCTAATTTTACAGATTCTAATTTGCTTCTGTTTGTGTCAGAGGACATAGTCTGAAAAGGTGCTCTCCTTTGAAATTGAAGGAAATTTGTTTTCTGGCCCAGCTTAGCATCTACATTGGTAAATGTTTCATGAGTTCTGGAGAAGAAGTTGTATTGTCTAGGTACCGGATGTAGTTTTCTAGGAATACCGCTTGGGATAGAGTAATCAATAGTGATATTCAGGTCTTCTGTGTCTCTCTTGATACTTTGTCTAGTTGGTCTGTCAGTGTCTGAGTGGTGTTAAAGATCACAATTATGATTATGGACTTGCCTGGTAGTTTTGCCAACTCATACCTCAGCTATTTTACAATTTCATTATTTCCATTATTTGGGGAATACATAGTTATCAATGTTAAGTTTTCTGATATACTGAGCCTCTCATCATTATGAATTGTCACTTCTGCCCTCTGGTAATATTTCTTGTCTCACTCTCTATTTGTTCTTTTATTTAGACAATTATTCTAGTCACTCTAGCTTTATTGTGATTCAAGATGCATAGTACATAATTTTACTTCCTTTTGGTTTCAGTATCTTTGTGCTTTGTGCTGGGAAGGGCCTGAGGCAGAGGAGGAGGGAGAGAGAGAATCAAAGCAGGCTCCACATCCTGTGCACAGACTGATGTGTGGCTCAGTCCCACAACTCCGAGTCCATGAGCTGAGTCGATATAAAGAATCAGAAACTTAACAGACTGAGCCACCCAGGTACCCCTAGAGCAGTTTTAATTTCATGGAAAAAGGAGCTGGAAGTACAGAGAGTCCCTATATACCCTTCACCCCTCCGTGTATGTTGTTTCCGACTATTAGTATTCTTCATTAGTGGGATACAGCTGTTAAAAGGATGGGTCAATACTGTTAAATTACTATCAAAGTTCTTAATTTACCTTCTTCCTATTGTCAGTTCTATTGCTTTTGACAAATGCAGAACTACATGTATCCACTGTTATAGTAATGTACATGATACTTTTCCCTAAAAATGCCATTTTCTGCCTATTTTTTTCTCTGTGTCCCTCCCCTCACCCCCCTAGCCACTGTTGAGCTTTTTAACTACCTCCACGGATTTATCTTTTCCAGAATGTCATACAGTACATAAACTTCTCAGATTGGCTTTTTTACTTAGCAATATGTACTTAAGTTTTCCCCATGTCATTCCATGGTTTGTTAGCTCATTTCTTTTTAGCCTTGAACAATATTCCATTACCTGGATGTGTCACACCTTATTTACCTGTTGTAGGACATCTCGGTTGCTTCTGAGTTTTGGCAATTATCAATGAAGCTGCTATAAACATTCCTATGCAAGACTTTATGTGGATATTTATAGTCCAGGTTTGTTCTGTATGCCAGTTTTCACCTTATTTAAGTAAATGCCATGAAGTGCACGTGTTGGACTGTAGGCTGTTTTGTAAGAAACTGTCACACTGTCTTTCAAAGCAGCTGTACAATTTTGCATTCCATCAACAATCAGTGTGAGTTCCTATTGATCTCTATCCCCACCAGCATTTGGCACTGTCAGTGTCTTGGATGTCTGGTGCTCTAAAAGGCTGTGGAGTGGTATCTCAGAGTTTCGTTCCTTTATTTTGAGAGAGTGCCCATCTGCACATGTTGTGCAAGGTAGGGGGAGGGAGAGAGAGAATCTTAAGCAAGCTCCCTGTGGCATGCAGAGTCTGACATGGGGCTTGATCTCGCAACCCTGAGACCATGACCTGATTCAAAATCGAGAGTCAGAAATATTCATTTTAATATAGTAAATAATTACTTTTATCTGCTTTTAACCAACTGAGCCACCAGGCGCCTGTCTCATTTTAGTAAGCAATTCCCTGGTAACTTAAGATGCTGAACATCTTTTCAAGTGCCTACTTGCTATCTATGTATCTTCTTTCGTGAGGGATCTATTCATATTTTTCCAAGTTTTAATTAGGTTATTTATTTTCTTACTATGGAATTTTAAGAATTCTTTATATATATCAGATACGACTCTTTCACCATATGTGTTTGCACAAATTTTCTACTAGTCTGTGCCTTTTCATTTGCATGATGGTGTCTTTTTTTAAAGACTTTATTTTAATTATTTGACACAGAGAGAGCTAGCGAGAATGGGAATGAAAGCAGGTGGAGTGGGAGTGGGAGGTAGAGAGAGAAGCAGACCTCCCACCAAGCAGGAAGCCTGATGCAGGGCTTAATCCCAGGACCCTGGGATCATGACCTGAGCTGAAGGCAGACACTTAACAGCTTAACCACCCAGTCACCCCTGCATGACAGTGTCTTTCACAGAGACTACTTTTTTTTTTTTTTAAGATTTTATTTATTTATTTGACAGACAGATCACAAGTAGGCATAGAGGCAGGCAGAGAGAGAAGGGAGGAAGCAGGCTCCCCGCTGAGCGGAGAGCCCGATGCGGGGCTAGATCCCAGGACGCTGGGACCATGACCTGGGCCGAAGGCAGCGGCTTTAACCCACTGAGCCACCCAGGCGCCCCTACATTTTTAATTTTAGTGAATTCCAACATATTAATTTATTTCATGGATCACTCACCTCAGATGGTAACAAAAATGTACCACTAAACTCAAGATCGTCTAGATTTTTTCTGGTTTTTTTTTCCCTGAGTTTTATACTTTGTGTTATATATTTTCATCTATGATGCATTTTGAGGTAATTTTTCTGAAAGGTGTAAGATCTGGGTCTAGGTTCATTTTTTTGCATGTGGATGTTCAGTTTCAACACTATTTTTGTTAAAGAGACTTATCGTACTTCATTGTCTTGCTTCTTTGTCAAGGGTCAATTGTGTATATTTGTGTGAATCTATTTCTGGGCTCTCTCTTCTATTCTGTTGATGTATTTGTTCTTTTACAAACACCACACTGTCTTGGTTACTGTAAGTTTACATTGAGTCTCAAGTTGGGTAGCATCAGTCTTCCAGTCGTGTTCTTCCCCTTTCCTGTTGTGTTGGTTCTTCTGGGTCTTTTATCTCTTTATACAAATTTAAGAATCAGCCACTTTGCAGAACAGTGTGGAGATTACTCAAGAAATTAAAAATAGAGCTTCCCTATGACCCTTCAATTGCACTACTGGGTATTTACCCCAAGGATACAGATGTAGTGAAAAGAAGGGCCATCTGTACCCCAATGTTTATAGCAGCAATGGCCACGGTCGCCAAACTGTGGAAAGAACCAAGATGCCCTTCAACGGATGAATGGATAAGGAAGTTGTGGTCCATATACACCATGGAGTGTTATGCCTCCATCAGAAAGGATGGATACCCAACTTTTGTAGCAACATGGACGGGACTGGAAGAGATTATGCTGAGTGAAATAAGTTAAGCAGAGAGAGTCAAGTATCATATGGTTTCACTTATTTGAGGAGCATAACAAACAATATGGAGGACAAGGGTAGATGGAGAGGAGAAGGGAGTTGAGGGAAATTGGAAAGGCAGGTGAACCATGAGAGACTATGGACCCTGAAAAACAACCTGAGGGTTTCTAAGGGGCGGGGGGTGGGAGCTTGGGGGAACCCGGTGGTGGGTAGTAGGGAGGGCACAGATTGCATGGAGCACTGGGTGTGGTGAAAAAAAACAATGAATACTGTTACACTGAAAAGAAACGAATCATTAAAAAAAAATTAAGAATCAGTTTGTCAATAAGCATAAAAAACTTGTTGGAATTAGCATTGTGTTGAGTCTGTATATCAAGTTGGGAGGAACTGACATCTTAACAGTGTTGAACCTTCTCAAATATGAAAATGAAACATCTATAGATGTCTTTAGTTCTTTGATTCCATTCATGACTTTTTTACATTTTTTCTCATGTAGCTTTTGAACATTTTTTTTTTTTAAGATTCGTATGTGTTTCACGTGGGATATGTTAATGTAAGTGCTACTATGTTTTTAATTTCAAATTCTACTTGTTCCTTGTTAGTAGTCCTTTTCTTTTAATTGCTATCTTTAGAAAGGATATTTTCTAAAAATCTGTCTTTGATTTCATATGTTTTCTTCTAGTCCGTTGCTAAGCCCATCTACTGAATTTTTGAAAATATATTAAAATTCTCAAATGGAGAAGTCCAACTTCCTTTTAATTTTTTTTGAGATCATATGTATGCATTTCATTAGGCCTTTTAATTTGTTTACAATAGTTTACTTAAATTCCTTTTCTAGTAGGTACAACATCTTGATTACTTCAAGTATTGACTTTTTTTTTTCTTGAGTATGAGTCATTTTCCTGTTTGTTGATAGAGTCCTTAGATTATTTTTAATTTGAAAATTTTTAGAGCTTAATTTATTTATTTTAGAGAGAGAGCATACAAGAAGGAGGGGCTAAGAGATAGGGAGAGGGAATCTCAAGTAGAGTCTACACTGAGCCCAGAGCCCCATGCAGTGCTCGATCTCATGACGCTGAGATCACAACCTGAGCTGAAACTAAGAGTTGAATACAACTGACTGTGCCACCTGGGTGCCCTTTAATTTCAGATTTTGATCAATAGATTGTGCAGTGTATATTGCACATTTTGAACAATGTATTAAGAAGTTCAGGTTTGGGACGCCTGGGTGGCTCAGTTGGTTAAGCGGCTGCCTTCGGCTCAGGTCATGATCCCGGTGTCCTGGGATCGAGTCCCACATCGGGATCCTTGCTCCGCGGGGAGCCTGCTTCTCCCTCTGCCTCTGCCTACCACTCTGTCTGCCTGTGCTCGCTCGCGCTCTCTCTCTAACAAATAAATAAATTAAAAAATAAAAACTTTAAAAAAAAAAAGAAGTTCAGGTTTGTGATGTCTCGGAAGAGTGATTTTCTTTCAGCATGTGGTTAATTTGAATGGACTCAAGCTCCAGACTGGATTTCCCTGAAGATAATGGTAACTGAAATCTCTGCGGAGACTTTTTTAGTTTCTAGAAGCTGCTTTTTCTTTGTCAAACCCCACCACCTCCATCCCAACCCCTCTCTTGCCCTTCCCTGTGGTTGTATAATTTAGCGATCAGCAAAGGATTTGGATAAATTTTACATGCAGCTTTTGGCATTTACCTCACCTGATTTCCTTCTCTCCATGTTTTTCATTTAACTCTATATTTGTACTCTGCTCCAAACTCTGTGCTCCGACATACCAAGTCAGGAAGGTTGTAGCTTTCTGCCTTCCCGAGAAGCACATAGATTCAAGACTGTAACTAAAAAGGACTAACAAATTTGTTACTTTGACAATGTGGTTTCTTCTTTCAATTACAGGCTCTTATTTACTATTAGTTTACTTTTGCTTGCTTTTCATTGCCTATAAATGGACTTTTCTGAGATTTTCTCCTAGAAGATTAACCTAAATTAACTATGTTGATAGTGAAGGAGTTCAGGAATCCCAGCACATGTCCCGTTGGCATATAGATGATTTAGAGTTAAAGTCTCTCACTAAATTCGGCTCATCTGCCTAAGAGAGATCCCTCAAGGATCTCAGTCATGATAAATCCCCTCACTGGGTGTTTCATCACTCAGAGAATTTGGCTATTGTCACAGAAAGAAAATGAGAAGTTGACACCAGGTTGGCACAAACTATCCTATCTCCCATCCATTCTTCTAAGGTCCCATTCATCATTCCTGAACATCATTGGGTCTCCCCTAAGGTGCCTGCTATCCTAGGGAACAGGGTAGTGACAGGATAGTTAGAGAAGGTGGTCAGAGTGACTGGAGTTTGGTTATATTGCGTCGAGTTTGTTGATTGGGCAAATAAGTCAACTCATTGGAAATAGTTGGATTTACACTAGGTAATGCACTAACAAAGGATTCACAAACATGGCATGGGCAAAGGCCAGTTTGAATCTTGAGATTTGAGGTTGGAATTGAAAATACGGGTATGAACTCTTATCATCCTTTTAAATATACAACTTAATCCCAATTATTCATGGATTACATATTTTAGGATTCATTGGCTTACAAGAATTTATTTGTAACCCCCAAATCAACCTAGTCTTTTCATAGTTAATTGCAGACATGAATAAAGTCATAAAAAATCAGAGTTATCTAACTTTCATGTTGCCAACTGAGAGCAAACAAAGCAATGCCCTTTTTGTTTGAATGCCCATAGTATGAAATAACTGTTTTTTCAGTCTGCTTAGTGCCATGGTTTTCACATTTCTGTACGTGGGGAGGGGGGCAGATTTTGTGGGTTAAAATGGCTCCCCAAGCATAGTGCCGAAGGTCTGTCAGCAAAGTAACTGTGATATGTGCCTTATAGAAAAAATACATGTTTTAGATTAGCTTTGTTCAGGTGTGACTTACATTGTTACCATGATTTATATGTTAATGAATTAATAATATATATTAAAACTATGTTTTCAACCAGAAACATGTAGAGGATGTGGTCATGTATTGATCAAATGGTGGAAATGTGACCAGAGGCTGCTAGGAAATTAACCCTATATCCACAGAGACCATGATTTAGTGTTTCCTAATTGGGAACTTGTGATGATTTCATAGAATAAAGTCTATTTTTGTGCTATAAATAATGAGAATCAGGTGTGTGTGGGGGGTTGTGGGTGTGTGTATATTCACAGATAAGTATAGCCTACTGATAGGCACTTACCATTATTTTTGGCCTCTAAATATCATCTGCACTAACAAGACTTCTTGTCCAGGAATAACTTATAACAGAAAGGGAAGACGTGCTCAAAGAATGAAAAAGACATGTCAAAGCATCTAAAAGCCTACTTGACGGTTCTCTCACTGAGTATTATCTAGGACAGTTGGGCACCAAATAATAAAAACTATCAGATTATACCCCCTTTCATAAAACAGGAACTCATGCGTCCATACTGACACAAATACATGAGAGAGGAAAGAAAACTTGTCTTTAATAAAATATCAACATAAGGAAGTAATGCTAGGCATTAAGAACTGGGAGAATAATGCTGGTGGCTGAAGCTTTGTTAAGGAACAGTATGCTCATGTAATACTGAAATAGATCTCTTCACAAGGATGATTTTACCATGGAGAAATTGGAGTCTGGTTATGAGGAAACATCCTCCAGACCCAGGTGAGGGATCATTGTGTAATGTGAAAACTTGCGGAAGTTCAAGACTGTTAAGGATATAAAAGACAGGACAGATTAAGAAACTCTTTCAGACTGAAGATTTGTGAATCATGAAAATCACAAGCAGCTGTTTCCTGGGCAAACATCTGGACTAGAAATGGAGAAGGTACATTCATGCGATGGCTGACAAAATTACAGTGACGTCTCTGATATGGAACATAGCATCCCAGGAACATTAATTTCCTAAATAGTGGGTTGTATGATGGTGCTGTAGAAGAGGGTCCTGATTTTTAGGTGTACACTAGAGTATGTTGACAGTGGTAGGGCATTATAATAGAAAAAGATTTCCTTCCTTCCTTCCTTCCTTCCTTCCTTCCTTCCTTCCTTCCTTCC